>OZ025301.1:12987780-13227780 GCA_964019185.1 Maratus speculifer | reverse complement strand
TTTTAATTTTAATGTGGTGACTTAAAAATCTTAGGTGCGGTTTAGTTTTGCGGTTTAGTTTAAGGATTTATTTTTTCGATTTTAAAAAGAAATTTTGGGTAGATTGATTTTTTTTTTTTTTTTTTTTTTTTTTTTTTTTACCGTGTTTGAGATAAGGGGTTAACCGGGTATTTGGGGACATAAAATTTTTTTCTGTACTATTGTAGGAGTGCTTTTTAATTTTAATGTGGTGACTTAAAAATCTTAGGTGCGGTTTAGTTTAAGGATTTATTTTTTCGATTTTAAACAGAATTTTTGGGTAGATTGATTTTTTTTTTTTTTTTTTTTTTTTTTTTTTTTTTTTTTACCGTGTTTGAGATAAGGGGTTAACCGGGTATTTGGGGACATAAAATTTTTTTCTGTACTATTGTAGGAGTGCTTTTTAATTTTAATGTGGTGACTTAAAAATCTTAGGTGCGGTTTAGTTTAAGGATTTATTTTTTCGATTTTAAACAGAATTTTTGGGTAGATTGATTTTTTTTTTTTTTTTTTTTACCGTGTTTGAGATAAGGGGTTAACCGGGTATTTGGGGACATAAAAATTTTTTCTGTACTACTGTAGGAGTGCTTTTTAATTTTAATGTGGTGACTTAAAAATCTTAGGTGCGGTTTAGTTTAAGGATTTATTTTTTCGATTTTAAACAGAAATTTTGGGTAGATTGATTTTTTTTTTTTTTTTTTTTTTACCGTGTTTGAGATAAGGGGTTAACCGGGTATTTGGGGACATAAAATTTTTTTCTGTACTATTGTAGGAGTGCTTTTTAATTTTAATGTGGTGACTTAAAAATCTTAGGTGCGGTTTAGTTTAAGGATTTATTTTTTCGATTTTAAACAGAAATTTTGGGGAGATTGATTTTTTTTTTCCACTGTGTTTTAGATAAGGGGTTAAACGGATATTTCAAGGACATAGAATTTTTGTTTTGTTGATCTATAGTATAAGAGTTTTTTTAATTTTAATGTGGCGACTTAAAATTTTTTGGTGAACTTTAGTTTAAGGATTAATTTTTTTTATTTTAAGCGGGAATTTTGTTAAGATTGATTTTTTTTTCAACGTGTTTTAGATAAGGGGTTAAGCGGATATTTTGGGGAAAATTATTATTTTTGAGTACTGATACACGAAGGGTATTTGTTTTATTTTTCGAGGGTTGATATTTTAACGAAGAACTAATTAAGGAGGGAGCATTCATGGTGAATTAATGAGTTAATTTTTTTTAAAAGGAGTAATTTTGTTAAGATTGAATTATTATTTCATTTTTTGGAGATTTAAGTGGATATAAATGTTTAATAGGGGGACTTTAATTTTTTTGCAATGAGATTAAAGCGCGCTCGTCGACCTAACCGTACGGAGTTTGTAATTTGCTTCGAATCATGTGTGAATATTGGCTTAGAATATCTTAGAAAGACCTGAATAACCTTTATCCCTATCTGCCGTCATAAATAACACATGCTTGTAATGGGGATTTGGGAATAACAATTTTGAATATTTATTTAATGAAGGAACTTTAAAATTATTTCGAGTGTTATTTTTAGCCAACTATGTTATACACTTGATATTTTAAAATAATTAAAAAATAACTTTAAAATTTGAATGAAAAAATATATTTTACAATGGAATTTTTCGTACTAACATTTATTCGTGCTCGTCGACCTAACTGTTCGGAATATGTGGTTTTCTTTATGCTGTGGAAAAATTTAATTGAATTTATTATTATTATTATTTTGTGTGTGTATGTATGTTTGTGTGTTGTATGCATGTATGTGTGTGAATGTATGTATGTATGTATGTTTTGCATGTATATGTTGTATGTATGTGCGTGTGTTGTATGTATGTATGTATGTGTTCTATGTATGTGCGTGTGTCGTATGTATGTGCATGTGTTGTATGTATGTATGTTTGTGTTGTATGCATGTGTGTGTGTTGTATGTATGTGTCGTATGTATGTATGTGTTGTATGTATGTACGTATGTGTTATATGTATGTGTGTGTTGTATGTATGTGTTGTGTGTGTTGTGTGTATGTTGTATGTATGTGTATGTAAATTTTTTGTCGAAAGGTGTAATCTTTAGCTAAAAGTGATCTAGGGTCAAAACTTTCACCCAGGAATCGTCACGGGGAGGCAGATCACATGATTCCGGTATTGCACACATTCACATACATTATTTAGAGTGTAATTTTTAGTCACCATAGTATGAAGTTGAAATTTTAGAATAATTAAAAAATAATTTTAAAATTTAAATGAAAGAATGTTTCAAAATGGAGTTTTACGTACTAACATTTAATCGCGCTCGTCGGTTTTTACTGTTTTAGAGTCTGTCATTTTCCTTTGACCTTGGAAAACCTTGCGTCAATATAGTTAGGATATTTCAGAAAGACCCCCACTTTGGGTACTCTTTTAAATTAATATTTGTAATGAGATGTGTTCGCGCGCGTCGGCCTAACTGTTTGGAGTATCAACATAAAATCATCAAATTAATGCAAAATATTTAAAATAGTAAGAAAATGATTGATTAAATTCACCAAATAGGAACAAAATACTTCAAACAATGCGAAAATAAACGTTTAAAATCGACAATTTAACATTAAATATTTCACACAATAAAAAACGAAAGATTAAAATCGCCAACACAAAATGAAATCTCATGCAATTAGAATAAAAATATTAAAAAAAATCGCCAAATTAAAAGATTATTCTTATCTCACAATAAATATTCTGAAAGACCTATTAAAAAATTCCAGTTGAAATTAAAGTTTTCATTCAAAATTCAAATAAAACCCCTTAAGATTTCACATATCATTAAAAATTTTAAGTAAACATTTTTTCAAAGTATAATTATCAAAGATAAATTTTTCTAATAATTAACTCGTGTAAAGATAGTTCAAAGTGCAATGATTCACCATTTGCTTGTTAAATCTTAAAACATATTATCTGTGATATAAACTTCATGTTATGCAAAAAGTATAAGTAAATATTAGTACTTTTAAAATAATTTCTATTCGAATGGGTAGTTTTATAAATTAATAACATTAGAATTTTTTGGATAAAAAAAATAACGATTGAGAAACTAACCATTTCAAAATATTTTTCTTGGCATAAATGAATTTAAAAGTATTAAAACCCTTTTCAACATATTTTTATAAAACCAACTTTCATGCAATTCAAAAAGTATTTATATGAAAATTGAATGTTTTTTTTCTTAAGAGAAATATTTTACGTGAGTGAAAAAGTGAGAGTCAGTTAATTTATGAATCACTTTAAAATATTACCACGCAATAAATTGCTTTGAAACTTTGTTCTTAAACATATTAATATTTAAAAGTTTAGTCATTTTATACATTTTATATTCAAATTATACTTACCAATATATGGGACCGTCTGCATTCCCCACTTTTTTGAAGAATGATGCTTGATAAAATCTTATCTGAACACCGCATGCTGCTGTGAATCACTAGCAAGTTGAGACAGGTATGATATGACTAGTCGTTAGGTTTTTCCCAAAGAGGTGAAGTCATTCTTATCAAATCCTTTTCTGAATGAGAAATATTTCAATTGCAATTAACTTCAGATTTTGTTATTTAATAATTATTTTTTTAATTTGAAAATTTTAATTAATGTTTTAGTGAAATTACCTTTATTTATAAGATTTTGATTTTTTTTTATTGCTTATACTATTTCAAACATGTACATTCCTATTTTTAAATAGAAAATCATAAAAAAAACATCTTTGAATGATTTTATTATTATTATTGTTAGACATTATATAAGAAAATCATTTAAGCCTTTAGCTTTTATTATTATTTAGATATTAAGAAGTGGCGAAGACCTGTTGAATTATTCTCATCTTAAAATTGATTAATATTCGAAGAAAAATTTATTCTGTTATCTTTTAATTTACCAAACATATATCTTAATATTCATTAACACACTTCTTATTTAATGAATAATATATTTGATGAATAATATATTTTATAATATATATGAGATTTTAATCTTTTTTAAAAAATTGCGTTATGTTATTTCATACACATACGTTCTTATTCGAAAATACAAAACCATAAAAACATCGTTGGATGATTTTTTTTTAATTATTGTATTGGAAAAGCATTAAAACCTTTCATTTTTATCCCATTTTGACTTCAAAAAGTGTCGAAGATTTAACTGCTTTGCAAAGACTTAAAAATAGTGATTTGATGAGTCATACTTTCTGTGGGTTGTTTACAATTTTGGAATTATCTTAATTAATTACCAAACTTCTCATTTTTTAAACATTACACTAATGATTGCTCCCATTACTTAATCACGTAAATACAATTTATATCGTTTTTGATTATCAGTTTTATACTAACATTTGACACCTATACGTATGTGTTGTATTAATTCTGTTAGTTTTTAAATTTGATATTTCAGGAATTAAACTAACTCTTAAGAATATGACTCGATGCAATTTACTCATTTTATAAAAGTTAACTTTACTACTTGACAGAAATATATTCAAACGCAAAGCGATTTAACTTTATTTTTAAACTTATTTATATAATTTACTAACATTTATTCATAATATGCATAATTTTATTAAAATTACTGGAGAAAATAAAATTTATACTATGTAAAAATTTAAAACCACCAGTTAAATATAATAAACAACAACAACAAACTTGTAATTAAGATATGAATAAATAAAAAAATATGAATCACACAATAAAAAGGAATACTTATTCATTCATAAAAATTCTTCCCTTGATCAAATCCATGTTTGTTAGTAATAATATAAATCTAAAGTTTTCAAAAATATCATAAACATTTCCAAATTAACAAGTAAAATTAGCTATTAAATATCAAATAATGGACATACACTTTTTACACTCACATCTTACAATGCACTTAGTAACCAAATTTAATGATTTTTAAACATGTCTTCTTAAATTTTTTACAATGAAAGAATATCACAGCTGAATATTTAGCTTTCTCTTCATAACTTTATCGAGAAATATATAATGCATATAACACGATTTCATTTAATGAAACAATCACAATACAATTAAAACTTCTCATTTTCAATGTTTTATATGCTAGTGTTTATCAAATAGCTGTTTATTCTGAACAATCATTACTTAGTTTATTGATGTAAATATTGTGTTGAACGCTTTTTAAGTCAAATGATGTGAGAGAAGGATAGATTAGGACAGAAATTATTAAATACAGAGTCTTTAAAGCTTTCATAAATATGAAAAAAAGAATTTCAGGAGGTGATGGAATGTTGCATTTGTCGCAAGGAGTTTAATTATAATACGTATATATGATGCACATCACATCATGTGCAAATTAGGAAAATTCAAAGACCATGAAATTGACGTGATTGCATCCACCCTGTAAAAGTTTATTACCATTAAGTTGAAAAAAGCCAACAAGTCCTATACAGTTGGTCTTTTTAGATTCAGTTCAATTTTTGTCTATGTCTTTAGAATTAACTCGCAGGTTTCAAAACCGCAAACATCTGATCATACTTCTCATTTTTAACACGCGACACTAACCATTGGGCCATTAAGGCCCGTAATTTAGTAACTAAAGAGTAAGAAAGATCATCGAAAGTGATTACTTCATACATGGAAAAATAATTTTTATTGTGACTTATCAGTTAAAAATCACGAAGAAAAGAAAAAAATCACATATGTTTTGGATTACTTTGATATTTTATGAGTCACTTCATCAGTTAAATAGACATAACCACTTCTTATGAATCACTACTTATGCTTAAATTTTCAAACACTTGCTTATATGAAATGTATTATATTTTAGTTTATCAGTGAAAGTGGGATTAATTGTTAATGATTTTAGTGTCATTAAAAAAATTAAAAAAAATCAAACGTTAATAATTAATTAAAAAAATACAAGTCACTATTAAAGGTTTGAACAAAATATTAAAATAATTTTACAAAACTTTTCAAATTATTTAAAAATGTTTCACTAATATTTAGTAATCGTCAAATTTTAATGTCGATAATCATTTATGTGACTTAGGTTTTCTGTTTTGACTGTTAAGTTATCAGATTCCCCCTTCAAGTACATCTCATTGATATGTTTTAATCAACCAACCATTCAACTGTTTTCACAATCAACTATTATATGAGTTAGGTTTTCAGTTTTAATTGTTAAGTTATTTCATCTCCCCCCTTCATTTACATCTCATTGATAAGTTTTCAACAACCAACCACCCAACTTTTTTCGAAATCAACTATTTATTTACCCCAACAACCAGCTATTTGCTTACCCTATTAACCAAAAAGCTTTTATCGGCACATGAACAAAATTTTTAAGATGGAAGACTCTTCATTTTCATTCGAAAAAACAATGACTTATGTAATAATTTTTTTCTTTACTTTAATGAAACCTTCGCGTGTGTATGGTAAAACTTGGAAAATTTCATTTAATGCACAAATTTAAAGTTAACAGACAAGGTCTTCACACATCTTTTAGTATTTTACTAACACTTTACCAAATATCTTTAGAAAACAACAGAATTTTAAATAATTATTTTAATAAAAATTCTCTTTTGTAAGAGACATTATTAAATTAACTTGAAAAATTAACTTGGCAAAGCGGGTTTCCACTATTCCAACTAAGTAATATTCATAAGTTTTATATGATAAACAACCTGTTTGCTTATGTCTCAGCATGGGTTTATAAAATATATCTAAAATAACCTTTAATATTAATGTTTAAAAATATGCAATTAGTCTCTCAAAAATAATTATTTTCACTTTTATTATTTAAAAACATTTTTCAATAAAATTATTACTGTTGCCAAATTTTCTAAATCTAAGTGTTATAAAATGTGCATGCAAAACTTTTAATTCTCTTTTTCACTTTTAATTTTTTTCAACTTATTGTTTTCAAGATGTATTAAAATTTGGAAAAAAAATAATTTTCATGCATAATTAAATTAAAATAGTTAAATAATATATATATGCATTCAGCATTCTCTACTCACCTAATCCAACATCATCACAAAAGCACGTCCTACTCAGTCGAAGGTTTGGGAAGAAATGAAAAATTCAAAGTCCTTATCAGAACATGTTATCAGATAATCGTATCAAAAGGTCTGTGACGTCATAGAACATGTGACATAAACTGGTCACGTGATGTATATCATGTGACTAGTGCTTTGTTTTCCAGATTAGTTCTTATAAAAATTCATTTATTAAGTAATTTAATCATTCTAATAATTATTAATTTGTTTAATTAATTAATCTTAATAATTAGTTTAATTAATTAAACTAATTAATAATTATTATTAACTAATAATAATTACTTATAATAACTAATTTCATTATAAACTAATTAATAATTATTAATTAGTTTAATTAATTAATCTTAATAATTAGTTTAATTAATTAAACTAATTAATAATTATTAGAATGTTTAAATTACTTAATAAATGAATTTTTATAAGAACCAATCTAGAAAACAAAGCACTAGTCACGTGATATACATCACGTGACCAGTTGATGTCACATGTTCTATAACGTCACAGACCTTTTGATAAAGTTATCTGATAACATTTTCTGATAAGGACTTTGAATTTTTCATTTCTTCCCAAACCTTCGACTGAGTAGGACGTGCTTTTGTGATGATGTTGGATTAGGTGAGTATAGAATGTTGAATGTAAATATATATTATTTAACTATTTTAATTTAATTATGCATGAAAATTATTTTTTTCCAAATTTTAATACATCTTGAAAACAATAAGTTGAAAAAAAATAAAATGTGAAAATAAGAATTAAAAGTTTTGCATGCACATTTCATAACACTTAGATTTAGATAATTTGGCAACAGTAATAATTTTATTGAAAAATGTTTTTAAATAATAGAAGTGAAAATAATTATTTTTGAGAGACTAACTGCATATTTTTAAACATTAATATTAAAGGTTATTTTAGGTATATTTTATAAACCCATGCTGGGACATAAGCAAACAGGTTGTTTATCATATAAAACTTATGAATATTACTTAGTTGGAATAGTGGAAACCTGCTTTGCCAAGTTAATTTTTCAAGTTAGTTTAATAATGTCACTTACAAAAGAGAATTTTTATTAAAATAATTATTTAAAATTCTGTTGTTTTCTAAAGATATTTGGTAAAGTGTTAGCAAAATACTAAAAGATGTGTGAAGACCTTGTCTGTTAACTTTAAATTTGTGCATTAAATGAAATTTTCCAAGTTTTACCATACACATGCGAAGGTTTCATTTGAGTAAAGAAAAAATTTATTACATAAGTCATTGTTTTTTCGAATGAAAATGAAGAGTCTTGCATCTTAAAAATTTTGTTCATGTGTCGATAAAAGCTTTTTGGTTAGTAGGGTAAGCAAATAGCTGGTTGTGGGGGTAAATAAACAGTTGATTTCGAAAAAAGTTGGGTGGTTGATTGTTGAAAACTTATCAATGAGATGTAAATGAAGGGGGGAGGTGAAATAACTTAACAATTAAAACTGAAAACCTAACTCATATAATAGTTGATTGTGAAAACAGTTGAATGGTTGGTTGGTTGATTAAAACATATCAATGAGATATACTTGAAGGGGGAATCTGATAACTTAACAGTCAAAACAGAAAACATAAGTCACATAATGATTATCGACATTAAAATTTGACGATTACTAAATATTAGTGAAACATTTTTAAATAATTTGAAAAGTTTTTTTAAAATTATTTTAATATTTTTTTCAAACCTTTAATAGTGACTTTTATTTTTTTAATTAATTATTAACGTTTGATTTTTTAAAATTTTTTTAATGACACTAAAATCATTAACTAGTAATCCCACTTTCACTGATAAACTAAAATATAATACATTTCATATAAGCAAGTGTTTGAAAATTTAAGAATAAGTAGTGATTCATAAGAAGTGGTTATGTCTATTTAACTGATGAAGTGACTCATAAAATATCAAAGTAATCCAAAACATATGTGATTTTTTTCTTTTCTTCGTGATTTTTAACTGATAAGTCACAATAAAAATTATTTTTGCATGTATGAAGTAATCACTTTCGATGATCTTTCTTACTTTTTAGTTACTAAATTACGGGACTTAATGGCCCAATGGTTAGTGTCGCGTGTTAAAAATGAGAAGTATGATCAGATGTTTGCGGTTTTGAAACCTGCGAGTTAATTCTAAAGACATAGACAAAAATTGAATTGAATCTAAAAAGACCAACTGTATAGGACTTGTTGGCTTTTTCAACTTAATGGTAATAAACTTTTACAGGGTGGATGCAATCACGTCAATTTCATGGTCTTTGAATTTTCCTAATTTACACATGATGTGATGTGCATCATAATTACGTATCATAATTAAGCGCCTTGCAACAAATGCAACATTCCATCACCTCCTGAAATTCTTTTTTTCATATTTATGAAAGCTCTAAAGACTCTATATTTAATAACTTCTGTCCTAATATATCCTTCTCTCACATCATTTGACTTAAAAAGCTTTCAACACAATCTTTACATCAATAAACGAAGTAATGATTGTCCAGAATAAACAGCTATTTGATAAACACTAGTATATATAAAACATTGAAAATGAGAAGTTTGAATTGTATTGTGATTGTTTCATTAAATGAAATCGTGTGGTATGCATTATATATTTCTCAATAAAGTTATGAAGAGAAAGCTAAATATTCAGCTGTGATAGTCTTTCAATGTAAAAAATTTAAGAAGACATGTTTAAAAATCATTAAATTTGGTTACTAAGTGCATTGTAAGATGTGAGTGTAAAAAGTGTATGTCCATTATTTGATATTTAATAGCTAATTTTACTTGTTAATTTGGAAATGTTTATAATATTTTTGAAAACTTTAGATTTATATTATTACTAACAAACATGGATTTGATTAGGGGAAGATTTTTTATGAATGAATAAGTATTCCTTTTTATTGTGTGATTCATATTTTTTTATTTATTCATATCTTAATTACGAGTTTGTTGTTGTTGTTGTTTATTATATTTAACTGGTGGTTTTAAATTTTTACATAGTATAAATTTTATTTTCTTCAGTAATTTTAATAGAATTATGCATATTATGAATAAATGTTAGTACATTATATAAATAAGTTTAAACATGCGAAAGTTAAATCGCTTTGCGTTTGAATATATTTCTGTCAAGTAGTAAAGTTAACTTTTATAAAATGAGTAAATTACATCGAGTGATATTCTTAAGAGTTAGTTTAATTCCTGAAATATCAAATTTAAAAACTAACAGAATTAATACAACACATACGTATAGGTGTCAAATGTTAGTATAAAACTGATAATCAAAAACGATTTAAATTATATTTACGTGATTAAGTAATGGGAGCAATGATTAGTGTGGTGTTTAAAAAATGAGAAGTTTGGTAATTAATTAAGATAATTCCAAAATTGTAAACAACCCACAGAAAGTATGACTCATCAAATCACTATTTTTAAGTCTTTACAAAGCAGTTAAATCTTCGACACTTTTTGAAGTCAAAATGGGATAAAAATGAAAAATTTTAATGCTTTTCCAATACAATAATTAAAAAAATCATCCAACGATGTTTTTTATGGTTTTGTATTTTCGAATAAGAACGTATGTGTATGAAATAACATAACCCAATTAAAAAAAAATAAACTTTCATATATATTATAAAATATATTATTCATCAAATTTATTATTCATTAAATAAGAAGTGTGTTAATGAATATTAAGATATATGTTTGGTAAATTAAAAGATAACAGAATAAATTTTTCTTCGAATATTAATCAATTTTAAGATGAGAATAATTCAACAGGTCTTCGTCACTTTTTAATATCTAAATAATAATAAAAGCTAAAGGTTTAAATGATTTTCTTATATAATGTCTAACAATAATAATAATAAAATCATTCAAAGATGTTTTTTATGATTTTCTATTTAAAAATAGGAATGTACATGTTTGAAATAGTATAAGCAATAAAAAAAATCAAAATCTTATAAATAAAGGTAATTTCACTAAAAGATTAATTAAAATTGTCAAATTAAAAAAAATAATTATTAAATAACAAAATCTGAAGTTAATTGCAATTGAAATATTTCTCATTTAGAATAGGATTTGATAAGAATGACTTCACCTCTTTGGGAAAAACCTAACGATTAGTCATATCATACCTGTCTCAACTTGCTAGTGATTCACAGCAGCATGCGGTGTTCCGATAAGATTTTATCAAGCATCATTCTTCAAAAAAGTGGGGAATGCAGACGGTCCCATATATTGGTAAGTATAATTTGAATATAAAATGTATAAAATGACTAAACTTTTAAATATTAATATGTTTAAGAACAAAGTTTCAAAGCAATTTATTGCGTGGTAATATTATAAAGTGATTCGTAAATTAACTGACTCTCATTTTTCGCTCACGTAAAATATTTCTCTTAAGGAAAAAAACATTCAATTTTCATATAAAAACTTTTTGAATTGCATGAAAGTTGGTTTTATAAAAATATTTTGAAAATGGTTTAAATACTTTTAAATTCATTTATGCCAAGAAAAATATTTTGAAATGGTTAGTTTCCCAATCGTTATTTTTTTTATCCAAAAAATTCTAATGTTATTAATTTATCAAACTACCCATTCGAATAGAAATTATTTTAAAACTACTAATATTTACTTATATTTTTTGCATAACATGATGTTTATATCACAGATAATATGTTTTAAGATTTAACAAGCAATGGTGAATCATTGCACTTTGAATTATCTTTACACGAGTTAATTATTAAAAAAAATAATCTTTGATAATTATACTTTGAAAAAATGTTTACTTAAAATTTTTAATGATATGTCAAATCTTAAGGGGTTTTATTTGAATTTTGAATGAAAACTTTAATCTGAACTAGAATTTTTGAATATTTCTTTCAGAATATTTATTGTGAGATAAGAATAATCTTTTAATTTGGCGATTTCTTTTAAATGTTTTTATTCTAATTGCATGAGATTTCATTTTGTGTTGGCGATTTTAATCTTTCGTTTTTTATTGTGTGAAATATTTAATGTTAAATTGCCGATTTTAAACATTTTTTTTGCAATGTTTGAAGTATTTTGTTCTTATTTGGTGAATTTAATCTTTCGTTTTTTTATTGTGTGACATATTTAATGTTAAATTGTCGATTTTAAACATTTATTTTCTCATTGCTTGAAGTATTTTGTTCTTACTTGGTGATTTTAATCAATCATTTTCTTACTATTTTAAATATTTTGTATTAATTTGATGATTTAATGTTGATACTCCAAACAGTTAGGCCGACGTGCGCGAACACATCTCAATATAAATATTAGTTTAAAAGAGTACCCAAAGTGGGGGGTCTTTCTGAAATATCCTAACTATATTGACGCAAGGTTTTTCAAGGTCAAAGGAAACTGACAGACTCCAAAACAGTAAAAACCGACGAGCGCGATTAAATGTTAGTACGTAAAATTCCATTTTGAAACATTCTTTCATTTAAATTTTAAAGTTATCTTTTAATTATTCTAAAATTTCAACTGCATACTATGGTGACTAAAAATTACACTGTAAATAATGTTTGTGAATGTGTGCAATACGGGAATCATGTGATCTGCCTCCCCGTGACGATTCCTGGGTGAAAGTTTTGACCCTAGGTCACTTTTAGCTAAAGATCACACTTTTCGACAAAAAATTTACATACACACACATACAACATACACACAACACACACGCCATTTTTTTTTTTTTTTTTTTTTTTTATTATTATTATTGTCTTGTAACACCTGGCTTTTTGCACAATCAATTTTCAATTTAAAAAATAAAAGATATTATGATAAAGATTATATCGAACCAAAATTTAAAATAGGAGATCTAGTTATCTATGAAGAATTTCAGTACCCTAATACTAGAAAGTTGTCACAAGTATTTAGTGGCCCTTATAAAATTCTTAACAAATTATCCGAAGTAAATTTTGAAATTGATAGGCAAAACCAGTTCAAAAGTTCAGAAATAGTACATGTATCTAAATTAAGGCCTTATTATTCCCCTGATAAATTTAAATTAAGTCATGAGCAACAACCCCCTAATCAACAACAACAAACTCAGGTAAAAACTGTAGCTTAAACTATATCTCTAGTTTATCATTTTATAATTTTTTCTCTTAAACAGTAAATTTCTTTTCATATTTTAATTCAGATAATATCCTGTAATTCTCACAGAATGGCAATGATATCTCTTGACTGCAGCGAGAGTGTCACTTGTCTGGAAATTTTTATATTTGTTTATTTATGCCGGCGTAGACGAACAAAGTGGAAATTTCTTATTCTGTACTGAATTACTCTACTTAGAATATTTTTTTTTTCTTTCAACTGAACCTATTTGTAATATTAAATTTAATCTATCAATTATTAAATTAATTATTTGCCAAGTAACAAAATTTTTATCACTTTATTTTAATATATATATTTTTTTTCTTTCTCTCTTTCTTTGCTTCTGCATTCCAGTCCAAGTACATGTCAATTATAATATAATTTTGTTTCTTTTTCTCTTTCCTACTTGCATCTTGCAATGTTTATCACACCGAGAGAATATTTATTGCGTAATTATTTGACATGAATAGATCTTGTTTTTTATTTTTATCATTTATTAGTATTTCTTTTTAAGAATCTTAGTAGTTTAAAGGTCACGTGCATTCTCAAACATGAACAAAATTTTTATTTATCTTTATTTTATTTTAATTTATCATATTATATTTTAATTTTTTTTTGTACATATTCCTACTTAATCCTGTACTCGGATTACCAGATTAAGTAAATGATTTCATAGTTGATTGCATTTTTTATTTTATTCCACTTCTCTCTATATTTCATCCCAAAAATATGAGATGAGATAAACGAGATTAAGTATTTAAAGAATGTCTTTTGTGATATTTATTATTACTTATTAAGAGATTTACTTATACCCATTATGAGATTTACTTATACCCATTATGAGATTTACTTACACTTATGATATTTATTATTATTGATATTTTTCCTTATTATGTTTCTTAATTATATTGTTTATTATTTACATTGTTAAATTTTATTATTACTTTTTTTTTTCTTTAAATTAATTTTATTATTACTATATTATAAAATGTGTTATTAATTAAAAATACAATTATAAAAGTATTTTCACAAAGATTCCAAAATGGAACTGTTATGAATGTTCAAGGACTTACTCACACAAAAACTGAACTAATATTATAATGTTAGCTGATGAATTTGGACAGTTAAATGAATTAGACATCCTTGAAATGAGGTAATGAACTATGCCATTCCAAATATGACTTTAAGAGGATTTTTGAAACAAACTTTTAAAAATTGATTTCTAGATTTGACATTGTTAAAAAAGAATTTAACGTTATTGTTTTTCATTTTTATGTTTCATTTTTATGTTATTACTATGGGTAATTGCTTATATTTTCAAATTACTTTATGATGTGTACTTTAAACAAGATTATATCTTGTATTTGTATTGAAGCCTATTTTATTGTATTTAAATTTGAAGTTATTCCACGCATCACCTTGGTGTTTTTAAATTTGAATTCTATATTTATATAAAAAAGAGAAATTAATTTAAATTTTTTTTTATTCAGTATCTAATTATTATTACTTATATCAACAACTTCGTGAGCTAAGTCTGCATCATCTCCCTTTCTGTGAAATTGCAGGTCTCAGACCTACTTTTTCACCCGTCTTTCTGGGAGGGGGGATTTGTAATAAAATTAAAAAAAAAAAATTGCGCCATTTTTTTTTATTCTCTCTTAGCTTCAATTCTAAATTTGTGGAACATATTTCAATCTTAGTTTCGTAACTTGTAACAGCTAAAATTCTTTTTCTTACTTTAGTTATTAATAAATTATTTCTTGCTTCTCAAAAAGGCGGGAAGTATTTCGTAAGCTTTTTACTTTCTGGCATATTCCTGCGATTTTAATTTTATTTTTTATTTTTAACATCGCGTGACAAGTGTTACTACGCGTTGCTAAAGGGCTTAGTGTTCCGAGGAAAAAATATAGTTCTTGCCAATAGACCGCCTATTACGGCCAATTAGAATTGATCATTTTGTCTGTTAGAGGCTCGAGTCCATCCTGATTGGATTTTTAAAATGATTGACGCGGAGTAGGAGGGCGCTAGTTTTGTCGTGAAAAATGATTTTTTCATTTGGCTTTTCAGGAGAACAGAATGCACTTTTTCTTTAAACTATCAAGACGCGCGTTTTATTGCTCCGCTGAATTAGAATACATTTTTTCTTAAAAAACTACTCGGAAGCCATGTCATGTTTCCCGAGAATGCGATTGACTTTCAAAAATTATTAGGATGCTGTTTCTTTTTTCTCCCCAAAATTCTAATATTGTGGAATGTAGCTTAATCACGGAGTTGGTGAAGTGGAAGTTATTCGATGAGAGTGCCAAGGTGATTGCGTGAAAGAACTTAACTTATTTATGAGTTCTAATAAACTTAATTTAAAGACTGCTTGATTGAACTTTCTTATGGGGAAATAGCCCAATAAACTCATCCACTGCTGGTCAAATTGCCGGAGCGACTGCTCAGCTCGTCCCACTGTTGATTCTTGGTAGTAGTAATCTGTTCTGCCTCATAGATGGTGTGCCACTGGAACTTGTACATTGTTATGGAACATCGATCTCGTCGAATCATTACATATATACACACACACAACACATACATACAACACACACATACATACAACACATACGTACATACATACAACACATACATACATACATACATACGACACATACATACAACACACACACCCATACATACAACACATACATATATACAACATACGCACATACATACAACACATACTACATACATACAACACACGCACATACATACAACACATACATGCAACACATACATACATACTTTCACACACATATATGCATACAACACACAAACATACATACACACACACAATATAATAATAATAATAAATTCAATTAAATTTTTACACAGGATAAAGAAAACCACATATTCCGAACAGTTAGGTCGGCGAGCGCGAATAAATGTTAGTACGAAAAATTCCATTTAAAACATATAATTTCATTCAAATTTTAAAGTTATTTTTTAATTATTTTAAAATATCAAGTGTATAACATAGTTGACTAAAAATAACACTCGAAATAATTTTAAAGTTCCTTCATTAAATAAATATTCAAAATTGTTATTCCCAAATCCCCATTACTAGCATGTGTTACTTATGACGACAGATAGGGATAAAGGTTATTCAGGTCTTTCTAAGATATTCTAAGCCAATATTCACACATGATTCGAAGAAAATTACAAACTCCGTACGCTTAAGTCGACGAGCGCGCGTTAATCTCATTGCAAAAAAATTAAAGTCCCCCTATTAAACATTTATATCCACTTAAAACTCCAAAAAATGAAATAATAATTCAATCTTAACAAAATTACTCCTTTAAAAAAAATTAACTCATTAATTCACCATGAATGCTCCCTCCTTAATTAGTTCTTCGTTAAAATATCAACCCTCGAAAAATAAAATAAATACCCTTCGTGTATCAGTACTCAAAAATAATAATTTCCCCCAAAATATCCGCTTAACCCCTTATCTAAAACACGTTGAAAAAAAAAATCAATCTTCCCAAAATTCCCGCTTAAAATCAAAAAAATTAATCCTTAAACTAAAGTTCACCAAAAAATTTTAAGTCGCCACATTAAAATTAAAAAACCCTTATACTATAGATCAACAAAACAAAATTCTATGTCCTTGAAATATCCGCTTAACCCCTTATCTAAAACACAGTGAAAAAAAAAATCAATCTCTCCAAAATTTCTGTTTAAAATCGAAAAAATAAATCCTTAAACTAAACCGCACCTAAAATTTTTAAGTCACCACATTAAAATTAAAAAGCACTCCTACAATAGTACAGAAAAAAATTCTATGTCCCCAAATACCCAGTTAACTCTTATCTAAAACACGGTGAAAAAAAAATCAATCTACCCAAAATTTCCGCTTAAAATCAAAAAATAAACTCTTAAATTACACCAAACTGAAAAATTTTAAGTCACCACATTAAAATTAAAAACCACTCGTACAATAGTACAGAAAAAAACATTCTGTGTACCCAAATACCCGCTTAACTCCTCATCTAAAACACGGTGAAAAAAAAAAGTCGCGTCATTCCTAATTTTTAATTACTTTTTAA
Organism: Maratus speculifer; assembly: GCA_964019185.1. Lineage (NCBI taxonomy): Eukaryota > Metazoa > Arthropoda > Arachnida > Araneae > Salticidae > Maratus > Maratus speculifer. Next base: position 13,210,502 of record OZ025301.1, on the reverse strand, counting down.
TTACCTTTTTAAATGAACAACAGCAAAATTCAATTGAAAAATATACCCCACGTACTGTAACACGCCGAAAATTTTAAAGTCCCCACATTAAAATTAAAAAACACCCTCGTACTATAGTATGGTTAAAAAATTCTAACTCCCTGAAATTCCGGCTTAAAATTAAAAAAAATCCTTTTAACCCCTTCTCTTACAAGACGATGTCAGGAGGAGGAATGAGGAGGAGGGCTATAAAGGAGGTGTGGGGAGGAGGAGTGAGGAGGATGTGTCCACCACCACCACCGAACCTCACACCTCCTCCTGAGGTCGGACGCTCATTTTTCCCCTACTGACATTTACTTGGAAACATTTTTAAATCAAAGAATGCATATCGGTACATATATTTTGCCCACTAAAAGCAAAAAAAATTGAAAAAGTATTTTTATAAACATATATTTATAAAAAGTTGCTGAAATCACCAGTAATTGGCACCTAGAGCACCAATGTATGACACCTTGTGATCCAGTAATTGGCACAAGTTTATATTTAAAAAAAACTTTACATTTTGCATTGAGTTTAATCGCTTTAAATGAATTACTGTAGATGAAGATGCCATATTTCAGGTTTTTGAGAGTAAGAAATCAGCATATTAGTCTGAAATATGAACACTTTAAAACAATTCAATATACTTATATTAATACCCAGTAATTGTCATCCTGTCCCCAGTAATTGTCATATGAAGCTTAAATGGATTCCAATTACTGACAATATTTCATATTTTCAAATAAAAACAAATGATAAACAAAATTAGTCTATAACTTTAAAAGTACTTCCAAAATAAGTGGTTTAATCTCAAATTTCTTGCGAATTCCTTATAATTGGAATAGGTGCCAATTACTTGGAACTAGCAAAATTGAAGCACTATTAATTGGCATCTATCATTAATTCAAAAATCCAAATATTTGTGTCGAAAATACTTTACACAATTAAAGTAACCTTTTTTAACTAAACAAAACTGTTGTCAATTAAAATTTAAAATATATTATAAATGATATAATAATGAATTGAAAAGCATGCCTTCCTTAAACCAAAGAAGAAGCATTTGCAACAAAATGGCTAATTTCATACAAGCCATAATTGTTTCTCTTTCCTAGGCGCTATTGTCATTTAGTAGCATAAATCAAAGTTATAATCTTTAACGTAAATGAGCATATAACTAATATATGGTCTTGCATTTTTAAAAGACTGGATATAAATCGTATATTAGGACATGTTTGTAGGATGTGCCAATCACTGGTGCATGCCAATTACTGGGGGTGTTACCCTACTTCTGTTTTTATATGGACTCGAAGCGAGAGCTCTGTTTACATGTTTTTCCGTATCGATCAACCCCGAGCCCCCTTAATAACACAAGGCAGAACTCGTGAAATTTTAACGAAAGAAAATGTTTAAGTAGGAACTGTTTCATTGACATAATAAATTTATTAGTTATAGTAAAAATGCATTTTATATTGGTAAGTCTAAATCTTAAACAAACGATATTTAACGTCAAATTAACAAAATACTATTTCTATAAAACTCAATTGTAGAAATTGTTAAAATTAAACTTTAATCGTACATGTAAACAGTGAAAAATAATAAAGATCTGATATTATGATAAAGGTATCTTTTAAGTTTCTTATGCTAGTATTCCAAAATGAAAAAAAGCAAAATTTATTCACCTTTGACTCTCAAAAAATCGTAGAATTTTTTTCCCGTAATATCTAAACCCGGCATCATTTTCACCCTATCAAAATTTACAAATGCACTTTTTGTATTTGTATTCACCTTAAAAAAAAAAAAAAAAAAAAAAAAAAAAAAAAAAAGAAGAATTGCATTTTAATTTGATCATTTTTATTTAAAAATTGAAGTGTTAATGCTATTAGCTGTAAAAGATATTTTACTGTTGATATATCTTTTATGCGTAAATCAAATTTTGTAAACATAAATGTAAAATTCACCGGGTTTTATAACAGAAAATATTTAAATTTCAATTTTTTCCCTTTTAATGAGAAAATGACAACATAAAGATACAGTAATCAATTTCTTCCCTTTTTTTCCTTTGCTTTTAATAGGAATGGAGTACTCCTGTTGCCACGTTTAGAAAAACGGTATTAAAAACTACAAAAAAATTAACAAAAACAAATTAAGATACGGCTTTCAAAAAAATTTAGTTCAAAAGTACATTTTTTCCTTTACACGATGGCGTAAAAATTGGAAATGTGCAATATTCAGAAGTTTAAAAATTTGTAGTAGCAAAAATTGCAATACCGAAATTTCATTTCAAATATGAAAGTGTTGCCATTCGCAAAATGACGTATGCGTTACGCACAGATACGTTTGGCCTTTATAACATAGATATTACCGATTAACCACTTGCACAAATATAGTTTTATAAAAATTGTTTCGTCCTTAATAACAATATTGCAAAGAGTAATTTTCTAACCACTTAACTAATTTTTTTGTTTGTTTGTTTTAGTACAATAAATTGAAAATATCGGATAAACAGCACTTTTTTTATTCGTAATATTTAATCTAAACATTAAACAGTATAAAATTGTACTTAAAAAAATTAGTGGTGTCAATAAAATATGCTTTAAAAAAAATACTAACTGACAAAAAAAAAAAAAAAAAAAAAAAAAGCAAGCTTGGCGACAGCTTGGCGCTAACGCATATGAATGCATAGTTTTAAAAAGCTTATGATTTCAAAACGGTTGCAACAATAAAAGATAATTTGTGACACATCATTATTATTATTTTTTTTTCTTTATCGAATCCACATTTTTTCATTAAAAAAATTCTAATCATCAGAATTTAATAAAATTAAAATGCGACCGAAAGGTGTATCTTACACTTTTCAAACAAAAAAAGAATTATCAAAATGGGTTCATATTTAAGGAAGTTATGAGTGAATAAGAAACACATACAGATCGAAATCTTAACCATCTCCTTAAGGGTGTTCTTCAGAGCTGCTAGAGCGTACCAACTTAATGCTGGAATCTGTCGTAAGCGCCAGCTGGTGGCAGGGGTGCAAATCAATGCACGGGTTTGACGTCATATATGCGCAGATGTTTATTACCTCCGCATCTCTTGCGCATATTTTCTGAATTTTCACTCAATCATGACAGATTAATCAAGTCTACGAGATATATTGCAAAATATTTTTATTACAGTTTGTATCGATAAAATCATGTACATTTAAAAAAATAGTCACAATATCATCTTAATTTCGGGGGAAAAAGCACTAATTAGTTCGCACTAATTAATGCACAGTTAATTAGCACTAATTAATGGTACTCATAAGTACCATATAATGCTACGAAAAATATTGACTTTTACCCTAAAATTAAAATGACAATGCGACTTTTTTTTAAATACCCAGATTTTTTTTATTAAAAATATATGTATTTAAAAAAAAAGTCGCATTGTTATTTTAATTTTAGGGTAAAAGTTAATATTTTTCGTAGCATTATATGGTACTTATGAGTACTAATTAGTACTTTTTCTCCCGAAATTAAAATGATATTGTGACTATTTTTTTAAATGTACATGATTTTATCGATACAAACTGTAACAAAAATATTTTGCAATATATCTCGTAGACTTGATTAATCTGTCATGATTGAGAGAATAGCTTGAAATTTGTGATTGAATTTTTAATATGAAGTCTCGAAATACCTTTGTCTGTTTAAAAAAAAAAAGAAAAAAAAGAGAGAGAGTGTGTAATTTACGATTTTAAGAAAATTATTGTCTCGATCTAGAACGTTAAATATTTAAACAAATAAATTAACAATATTTCTTTGTTTAACAAAACAACATTTAATACATACATTTAAAATTATTCCGAATATACGTATAATGAAATAGGTTTTTAAATTAAAAGAATGAAATGTTTGCAAGTTAAATAATAAAAGTCGAAACGACCAAGAAAACATTGGATTTTTATCGTCTGCAATTGATAATTAAAAATGGAGCTAAAGTTAAATATTTTATTTAGTACTAAATTCTATACATTTCTAAACATTGCTAAACATTATATTATCATAGGAAATACTAAAGTGTATACAATTTTGTATAACTTAGCTCATCAAGATTTAGTAAAATGTGACACTACCTCAAAATTGTACATTTATATAATCTACTTACTAAATTATATGAGTCATCTTTCATTACATTAAAAACATAATTATAATCGAACATATTTTAATCAGCGATATTTGTAGCGCATAGTTAAATGATATTTCATTTTAGTATATTTTATGTTAATATTTAGTCGTACTACACTTATTTATTCTATATTTATTTACAACACTTCAAACCTAAAACTTATTCTATGCAATATTTTAAAGTAACATTTTATAGAAACAAAAAAGTTTTGTTGCCATTCACACAAAAGAAACTGCAATCTACTTAATAATCTTCTAGTTATGCACCCCTGCCACTAGATGGCATATGCCTTGACCCCGCCCACCACGCCTTTAATCTTGCAGACATCTCTTCCATAGAAGTTGGAACACTTGAAATATATGCAGTTTTGGTGTTCTTAAATCAAAAAGGGCTACTTTGTGACACATGCATTAATTTATTTTTGTTCGGAAATGCATGAAAATAGTAGGTGTTGTTATTGAGCAACCTTCTAATTGCACTCATTCTTTTGTTTTTTAAAAAACACAATAGATTTTTCATAACAAGCCTTCAAAGTGGACACTTTTGAGCCTATTTCCCGACGAAAGCAGAAAAGCCGGTCGAAAAGAGGAGAAAAACGGGTGATTGCGTCATCGAAATAGCTTATAACTCGATAAGTAATTTAATTATCATAAAATGGAAAAATAAGTTCAATTCGAAATCGCTTCCATAGTCAGACGTTAAAATTTTATAACTTTCTGTTAAAAAATGAATTTGTAAATGTGTCAAAACGTTTTTCGCTTGTTGAGCTGATCAGTTAAGAACACCCTTAAAGTCGGCTAAAAAGCTTTTAGTGTTGAATCAAGCAAGCTCTTCTTGCCCGCACAACGTCCGGAGGAATCAGCTAACTGGTTAATAAAAACATTTTCCAGCATATCTTTTGGAATTTAATTCATATACATAACTAGTATTAAAAAATGCTCTGACGAGCACCAAAAAAGGTTAATATGTTTTTAAAATATGAAAAAGTATTTGACAAGAGCTTCTAATTGAAAAAGAGAAAGGACAAGGGGTCCCTTCTTGGCTGCAATTCACTGTCAATGCCAAATTTGAAAAAATCATATTTGCGCTTTTTCCATATAAAAGAAATCAGTCATTGTTACGATAAAATTGTATAGTGTAAAGGCATAATTAGAAACGACGAAAGGTGATTACACATGAATGTAAAGCAAAACAGGGCCAAAAACCATAGTCCCCGCAGCCAGTGTTGGATTCAGACACTTTTCTCCGGGAGGGTCTTCTGTGGCTTTAATAGAATAGAGTTCTAAGGGGATCATACTTTTTTACCAATAAAAACACAAAATCTCAAATTTTATTGGGAGGGGGGAGGCATTTGATACCTTCGGGAGGGAATGTCCCCCCGACCCACCTCCTGCATTCAACACTGCCTGCAGCGTATCACATTCACGTAGTCCCACCATAAACTGTCGCAGTGTAAAACAGCACAGAAAACTGATTTGTAGTGCAGTTGATGAAGAGTCAACAATGCAGTTAATATGTAAAGCACGATTGAAAGTTTTACGCAGATTTCTTTTATATGGAAAAAGCGCAAATATGATTTTTTCAAATTTGGCATTGACAGTGAATTGCAGCCAAGAAGGGACCCCTTGTCCTTTCTCTTTTTCAATTAGAAGCTCTTGTCAAATACTTTTTCATATTTTAAAAACATATTAACCTTTTTTGGTGCTCGTCAGAGCATTTTTTAATACTAGTCATTTAAATTTTTTGATAATTATATATTGAATATAAGAAATCCTCAGTTGCTTTTAAATATTCCCAGTACTTTTTCTTATTTCGCTCAATATTAAACTTTCAATCAATGGGCAAAAAACGTGAAAAAACGAAATTAATTTCAATTTATTCGTACAGAAATTGACAGATTCAATTAATTTTAGATAATACATATTTTGTAGAAAAATAATGCGAATAGAAATTTTTATTCTTTTCGCATAGGATTTGTGGCATTCTTATTTACTTGTTTTAAAAATCAGATGTTATAAATATGAAATATTTCCGCCATTAGCGCGATTTTTGTGATCATGACACCCAAAGGTCGCTAAACATAACTTTATAGTCAATGCACATAAAAACGAGTTTTCCCATTTAAATTTTAAAAAAAACTAAGTAAAATATTTTTATTTCTCCTTCCTGATATCTATTGGAATAGCTTATTCCAATTATTGAATAATATTCTAGGATATTTTCAGGGAAATTATAGGTTAAGTTATCTTCCTTGGAGAAAGTCGCTCGAAATACAGCCTTAATAGATTTATGTCAAACCAAGGATGAAAATATACTGAAAATTCATTTCTAGTATTATTTGTAAAATTGACATTGAAATCACCAGCTGTAATTAAATTTTTATATAATATACAGTGGAACCTCAGTTCACGATCTATTCTTGTATCTGAATTTCTGTATGTGATATAAATTTTTTGGGCGCTCTATCTCAAGAACTAATGCATGGGATTAAAATAAAAAGAATATTGCCCAGTTAAACTGATGGCATTGAGCTCACAGGCTACGCATACTAATTGTACATTACATCCTTGTATTTTCGTTAATTCCGTTCGAAAAAAAAATTAAGAAGGGGAAACAGCTCTCCCCTTTCTCCTTTTTTTATACTTAATCAATGAACTTCCTAAACTATCAAGTACATGCTTTATCATATTAAAAAATCTATATCCAAAATTCAGAGCAAATCGGATAATTCTTAATAAAAACCTATTTAGCATTTATATAATTTGAAAGGAGTTATTCCCCTCTTGTATACTTAACCATTAAACTTCCAAAACTATTCAGAGATTTGAACGAAATCTGACAATTCTGATTGAAAAATCCATTTATGCAAGTTAAGGGGAGGGGCATTAGAACCCCCGTTCTCCCTGTTTATACTTATTCAATGAACACCTAATAACAGCCACGGACTCGCCTCATCAGAATGATCCTATATCTAAATTTTGAACGAAAACTGTTAATTCTGCATGAAAATCCCGTTTATATCAATTAAGGGGAGGGGCATGAGCCCCCCGTTCCCCCTGTTTATACTTATTGAATGAACACCTAATAACAGCCAAGGTATCGCCTCATCCGGATGATCCTATATCTAAATTTTGAACGAAAACTGTTAATTCTGCATGAAAATCCCGTTTATATCAATTAAGGGGAGGGGCATGAGCCCCCCGTTCCCCCTGTTTATACTTATTGATTGAACACCTAATAACAGCCACGGTATCGCCTCATCCGAATGATCCTATATCTAAATTTTGAACGAAAACTGTTAATTCTGCATGAAAATCCCGTTTATATCAATTAAGGGGGGGGCATGAGTCCCCTGTTCCCCCTGTTTATACTTATTCAATGAACATATAATAACAGTCTCGGAATCGCCTCATCAGAATGATCCTATATATAAATTTTGGACAAAAACTGTTAATTCTGCATGAAAAACCCGTTTATATCAATTAAGGGGAGGGGCATAACCCCCCCGTTCCCCCTGTTTATACTTATTCAATGAACACCTAATAACAGCCACGGTATCGCCTCATCCGAATGATCCTATATCTAAATTTTGAACGAAAACTGTTAATTCTGCATGAAAATCCCGTTTATATCAATTAAGGGGGGGGGGACATGGGCCCCCCGTTCCCCCTGTTTATACTTATTCAATGAACACATAATAACAGTCATGGAATCGCCTCATCAGAATGATCCTATATCTAAATTTTGGACAAAAACTGTTAATTCTGCTTGCAAAACCCATTTATATCTATTAAGGGGAGGGGCATGAGCCCCCCATTCCCCCTCTTATACATATCGAATGAACTCCAAAAACTAATCAGGGAAGCGCCTTATCAGGATATACCTATATACAAAATTTCAAGTGGATCCGATATTTTTATCAGGAGTTATCGCGTTACGTACATACATACAGAACGGACGGGCACATAAGCTCTCAGGCTATGATAGCCTGTGAGCTAAAAAATTATATTCAGGCAACGCCGACTATATAGTACCGGCCAAGCCATTTCGCGAAAATCCGCCGAAAAAGTGAAGCTGGATTCAGCTTCAAACCTTGAACCATTTCATTGAACCACGTGTAAGTCCACGTGACGCAAACTCTGCCCAAGTTAGCATTGAATAAGCTGCTTTCTGTTCTGTGCACATGTTTGCACACGTGTCATTGTTTTGGTTCAGGGTTTACAGGATTGGTCTGAATAACTTAGGCAAAGTATCAGCGTCCTCTGGCGGGAGACTTCCTACATTAATCTCAAATAGACAGGCCTTTAGTTCTAGTGGGCCATGATTCAGGTAATCCCTGATATAAATTGATGCTGTTTGCATTTTGATTTAAATCGTTCAACAGATGGCTTAATCTTGTTGCATTTTTCATTATTTTCGCAGTAGTTCTATCTCGAGAATTAACGTACGGATTTTCATCAAACATCAAATTCAGTTAATCTTTATATGAATTGGCTTTGTTTACGTTTTGGTTTCAATAACCAAATACATGGCACTGCTATGCTGAATTGTTCCGATTACCACAATATCTCTATCGCAGGAATTAATGCACAAATTTTCATCAAACTTGAGATTTAGGCACACTTTGATTTATATTATTGCTCATTGCGTGTTTTGGGTAAATCTCCCAACAAGTGTTGCATATATGCTGTATTTTTCCCGATCCGCAACAGTCCTATTTCAAAAACTAATGTTCGGAATTTCACGTCTTTAGAATCCTCACGGTGAGCATATGACTGTCATTTGATTTTGGCACTATAATAATGAATTTTGACGCATTAAATGCATGAGATAGAAAATAGTTTTGGGGTTACCATATCCGACTAGTTCTTTATCATCAGAGTAATCGACGGTTCATCTACACCGTATTGTTTAGCTATTTTGATTACACTATCATCGTTCTTAAGTTTTGTCACTACTTCTTTTCATAATTGATCAGTAATTCGATTAAGCTTCTTACTACTGCTATCACTAAACGCTTTTTCATTCTTAGAAGTAATAATAAAAGCTAAAATTATCGCGAAACTGATTAAAATTAAAACAATAAGTTAAATTTTTTACTGTACTGAAGGTCACAAAGCACTCTGATACGCGCACTTTACTTCAAACTTGACCTATAACAAGAGTTATGTGAGGGTTGCCAACTGAACTATTCGACAGCTTTGGTCGCGAATCGAGTTATCCTAAGCCGAAAGAGTAAAATTTTGATCACTGAAGTTGGTCATAAACCGAACTTGTCAAAAACAGAGGGGGCCGTAAACCAAGGTTCCACTGTTTTTTGACCGATAAGTTTGCAAATATGGCATTATTTATATATTCAGTGGCGATTATCATTATGCAACTTGGCGATTTAGCCGATTAAATTTGCGATTTTAAAGTAGCGTTTGTTAATAACGGAAAATTGAGAATTTCTATTAGAAAAATTAGGATAATTACTATAATTTTTATGCACGGTTTTAAGTAAACTCTGATTTTTTTTTTCATAATTTGAAATTTAGTACATTTGGAAATGGAAGGGAGAGGAAAGTATATCTTTGCAATGCTTTTTCGACAATATCTCAAACAAAAATACTTTTAAATGCCAATAATTGCTGATCGTAAATGTTACATTCACTTCACACCATCACAAAAGTTTTTTACATGACCATGTGTTTTTTACTTACCCATCATACGTAGTATAGGGTAAGTCTTGCAATCGTTTTGAAAATCGAAAAAAAAATTTTGACGGATTTACACGTTTTAGATAGTGGAGATTCCGAAAAACATATTTTTAGAAAAAAAATTTTGCCGTCCGTCTGTCTGTCTGTCTGTCTGTCTGTAAACGCTCTATCTCCCGAACAAATTGAGATAGAGACCTGAAATTTTGTATGTAGTTAGTGTGTAAGAATGGGACGAACCCTATTTAATATCAGCAACCTCGGTTATCCGGAACTATTTTTTTCGGACTCTCGAAAAATTCGTTCTGATGAAAGGTATATAAAAATTTTCGAATTTTTTTGTTCTAAGGAATGGACGTAAAAGGCAATAAAATAACACACATTTTGCAAACAGAACGAAGTCGATCGGATTATTAGTTGCCGAGATATTTGTAATCATGTTTTCCACATTCTTCGATTTTTCATGACCCTGTATTTCATTCAAATTTCAATTCAGAGGTATATTTTAATTGGAAATGAGACGCTTCATCCGACGCAATTAATTGTTAGTTAATAGAATTATTATTTTTGGAGTTATAAGGATGTTTCTTTTTACGCAGTTCGGTACTACTTGAGTAGTTTGGCGTTTTATATAATTTGTCGAAATGGGTACATCAGCAGTTCTTTAATGTAGCATTACTATGTATATTAACAATATTTAAATTTTGTTTATGAATTGCAATGCATTGTATAAATAGTTTCACATGTTTTATTTTCATATACATATCCATGATGGGTAAGTATTACGGTGGCCCCCAACGACTAGTTTCATTTGATGCTTTCCTGGCACAGATGCCATATATACACGACATTGTGCGATATTCTTCTAACGCCAATTTCGCAAAAGCTTAGTTTTCAAATTTCAATTACATACATATATATTAAGGTACTACTTAGTTATCCCGTCGATCAATTTTGCCAAACTATACAAATTGCCAAACTCATAGCGAAATTATACATATAGACATAATTTTCATTTTAAATAACACAAAAAAATAATTTGTAGAATTTTAATAAAAAATACAATTAAAAAGTCCAACTAAAAACCCCTTAATGGCGTTTTAAACACGTGCATCCTATTTATTGTCATTGGATTCGACATTCACGATCATCCATTTTTGGCATATAATATTATAGTTTGGCGATGGTTTTTTGGTCAACGGGATAAGTAGTACTTCTATTAACTATTTTCTATTATTTTCAAAAGAAAATAATAATGAATAAAAGCCGGTGATAATTGATTATCCCTTCGACCAAAAAATTATCGCCAAATTATAAAATTAAATGCCAATAACGGATTATCATAAAGGTTAATTTCAGTTTACATTAAATAAGTTACCCATGTTTGTTATGACATAATATGATTTTGAATTCAACTTTTTATTTGTACTTTTATTGATGTTTTACTAATTCATTTCTTCTTTCGTTATTTAAAATAAAAATTATGTCAATATGAATTACATGGTGAATAAATTGATGATTTGTAAAATTTGGCGAAATTGGTCGACGGGATAATCAAGTAGTATTGAAAAGTTTAATTAATAACTACAGAATGAAACGATTTATAAAATTTAACAAAATTAAATAAAGGTAAATATATATATTTTTTAAATAAACATTAGCCCGGTTATCTTATCAGACAAAATAACAAAATTTTCATGCCAACTAAGTACCCTAATGCATATTTGACATTACATCCCTATTTAAAATCAATTGAATGTTATTTAAGATATGGACAGAATGTGAAATTTTTGTTTTACTCTATATCTTTTCCTTGTGTAAATTAGGACGTTATATGATCATAATTAAAAAATCTTACATTTAGTTCCTGAGGAGAAATTTTGGCTTTTCCAGATACTTTTTTCCGATATACTTGTTTTTTCCCCATTTTTTTCTACTAGTAAAATATTACTTCTCTTTTATCCCGTCGACCAATTTCGCCAAATTATACAAATCGCCAAACTAGCCAAATTATACATATTGACATAATTTTTTATTTTAAATAACGGAAAAAGAAATAATTAGTAAAATATTAATAAAAATACCAACAAAAAGCCGAAATAAAAATCGCTTAATGACATTCTAAACACATGAATCGTATTTAATGTCATTGAATGTGACATTCACGATCATCCATTATTGGCATTTAATCTTAAAATTTGGCGATAATTTTTTCGTCGACGGGATAACCTAGAAGTACCCTAAAATTCAAAATGTTAGGACACTCGAGAAAATCATCCCATGGTCATATAAATGCATGTTATTTGAAAAAATAATTATGTATTCGACCAAAAAAATAATAACATTGCGTTCACAACTTTATTATTTAAACAACTGAAACTAAAAGCTTCGCAATATGTAACTATGTTTTTCACGTGATTTGTTTAATTTCATACATGACAATTTTTATATTAAATTTGGTGGCAATGAATAAAAAAAACTACAATCGCAACAGTAAAAGACAATATTCAACTGGGGGTTTAAGACATAAATTCGATTTTCTCAGAAACCGTCAAACATACAAAGATGAAAAAAAAAACTGTTCTAAGTTTTATCAAGACGATAAAAATAAACCAAAAACGAAGTTAATTTATCCATAATAACGTTAGATATTGCTTGTTGAACTTTTCGTCTTTTTTTTCTCGTTAAAAGTTAAATAAAAAACTACAGTAAACTGCGATAATTTTTTGAATGCTATCATTTTATTCGTCTCGTCGAGTTCTATCTTTTGAAACTAAAATCACTGTCGTACGTCAACTGGTTCGCTAGAAATTTCGAAAAGACGTTCGCATTTTCTATTTCTTAAACATATTATACCAAACGCTACCGCGTTTGCTATGATTTATCAAGCTCTTTGCAAGTATTGTATCCATGGTTTAAATCAGCTGTTTTATTTTCTTTTTAACCTTTCCCTCCTTTATAAGAACAACTCTATTTCTGTATTTTTCATTTGTTTATATTCATTATGTGTACATTAATGAGAATTAAAATTATCTTTACTGTCAATACAGTCTTTTTTTTTCTACAGTCAGCATAATAAATTGCGAGTCTATGCTTATCTAAGGTACCCTGGGGTAATAACGCCACGTTAAGGTTCTACCAATTTTCGCGGCTCAGTTTTAGATTGTATCTTTCAAACAAATACAGGATTTGATACAGCAACTCATTGACTATCTATATAAAAAAATAATTTAACAGATATGTATTCATAAAATGTAATGGCGTGATTTCTTGCCCAATGCTATTTGGCGTTATTACCCACCTATATGGGTAATAACGCCATGCAAACAAAACTATGAAATAAGATGGAATAACTGCATTTAGACTGCCCAATTCTAAAAATACAAACTCTACAAACTTAGACATTGACAAATTGCATTCTAAGCTATTGAAAATGTTCATTTTTTGTGAAAGTGTAAGAAAAATAAAGGTGTGTGTGTGTGTGGGGGGGGGGGGAGGATGAGGCAAAAGAATATCAGACTGTGAGCTTCTTTTTGCTTAAAAAGGACCGCTTAAGTAGAATTATTAGAAACATTGCACAGTTTAACTGTGTTCATTTGAATCAGTATTTAGGATGTAGCTCGGCCACTGTAGGGAATCAACCGGGGTATTAATGCCAAGGATTGGCGTTATTACCCCGTTATAGTTATTGCGCTGTACATTTTAAATTACAAATTATCTCGAGAAGATATCCAAAATCTTCAACAACATTTTGAAAGTCCATGAAATGTACTACAAATTCATGTAATTAACAAAGTATTTCCGGATAAAAAAAAAATAGTCTCCACATCACAAAACGTATCTCGCAAATTTTAGATCAAGCGTTAATAAATTTTAGTTGCTTGTAAAAACAATAAGACCTAAAAATGAAACAAATTAACTTGAAGCTGTTTTTTGCGATTTATATGACTCGAAACCCTTCTGCGCAGAGCATATGGGTGTCATTTACCATATTATTTCATAATTATGGATAATACAGTGAAACCTCCAAATAAGGGACCGGAACTTTTGTCCTTTAAATAGAGGTGCCCCTTATTCGGAGTTTTTTTAAATTAATCGTTTTGAAGGATATAAAAATAGCAAAACTCCTTAAATGACCTGAAATGTATATAAATTATGTTAATCAAACAAAAATAAAAAAAGAGAATTAATTAAAATTTTCAATTAATTACTAAATCATTACATGGTTTGCAGAATTATTGATTTGTATTTTTTATGCAAACTGTATATATGCAGCAAAAAGTATAAAAACAATAGAAAGAGTTTTACTTGGAAGTAACAATCAAAAGGAATTGTTTTGCAAACTTCAATTTTTCAGTAGAAACATTTCAAATGTTCATTTACCATACTTATAAATTGTAGTTCTTCATTACCAGCAGTATTTACCAAAGAAAAAAAATATATTCAACTGTTTTGAGCATTTTAATGCAACAAATCTCTCTGGAAAATGTTTTGGCGTATTTACAAATTCATTTTTTTTAATTGAAAGGTATAAAAGTGGAATGCTTGATTATGCAAGCGATTTGCAATTGAACTGTATTTTCAATTTTTTGAAAAATAAATTACCTGTTAGTAATAAGTGATTTTTATCACGTGACAAAGACTTTTTTACCCTTTCTTGAGTAGTTATTTTTCTTTCGCATGGAAATTCGGTTCAAAATGCCCACATTGATATTTTCTGAAAAATTTTATTGCATTTGGAAAAAAATAGAAAAAATTAGGCGATTACACATTTTCCAAACAACAAAACTTGCTAGTTTCCGGATAAAACTTGCATTTCTGGAGAAAAATTAATTAAAATAAGTGTCTTAAAAGTTGCCTTTTTTTGATCTGAGAACAGCTTAAAAGCATATGTAAATTTCTTTATCTCACAATTTTCTTTTATTCTCCACTTTCAGAATCATTCTCACAATTTCATCATTACTTTCAATGCGGATAAAACCACTAATGTTGAATCAGAATTGTGGGTAAATGAATGGTCGTTAATAGTGTCGTATGCCTCTGTATCAACATGACTGTCTGTCTGATTGATAAGTTCACAAAAATCTGTATTTTCATTTTCATCACAAACTACTTCATTATATGAAATTCAAAAACCATTACCTTTAGTCTCATTTTGAAGTGTCCCTTATTTAGAGGTAAATACATTACACGTCCTATACCGAGGGACTGGGACCAGAAGTTTCGTCCCTTAAATAGAGGTGTCCCTTATTCGGAGTGTCCCTTATTTGGAGGTTTCACTGTATTAGCACTTGTTACATCGCCTGGCGTTAATACACCAGACCACCTTAGTATTTATTTTTGTGCTTCTAAATATTATTTTGATAAATTACATTAAAAGATCATATTAATATTAAGAGTTAAAAATGCAGGAATTCTAATCTTAAATAATTTGAATTTCTCGAGTAAGATAAGACATGTTTAAAATAAAGTGATTTTTCCTTTCTTTGAACTCATTCATTGACAAATTGGAAACTTTTTGTGCCATGCTGAACTAATCTTTTGGCTTAAAATCTCAGCTGTTTAACAATTTGATAAGTAATATTGAGCATACATAAGAAAAAAAAAAATAACTACCGTCAGCTGCTAACTTTTCAAAACCAGCATCGATGATTTAAGGCGTGTCCTGAATTCTTAGATCTACCTAAACATATTTTATTGCATACCAGCTTTATTTATTTATTTTATAAAGAAATGCATTGCTGCCAAAAGTTTTTAATCTTGCAGAAGTTCAATATTAAGTGAACCTATATTCCAAGGAGGAAGTTTATCTTTTATTAATTCATTTTCTTCGCATGAATATATATTAATCTATATTAATAAAATAACAAATCGCTCTGTCTGTCTGCGTGTGTGTGTGTGTGTGTGTGTGTGTGTGTGTGTGTGTGTGTGTGTGTGTGTGTGTGCGTATGTGTGTGTGTGTGTGTGTGTGTGTGTGTCTGCGATGGCTAGCAAAATCTATGGGACGCACGAGGCTCAAAATTTTTATTAAAGTAGCCTAATATCTCTCCTGATGCACCTGAAGCTCGGAATTTCAAAATTCTATTTATTAATAGAGTAATTAATTAAATTCCAAAGCCCACTCTTATAAAAATTCGCCTCTTTTTCGTTTTTTTTCTCTTTCATTTTCTTATGGTTGGTTGGTTGCATAAAATTTTCGCAGAAATAATTAAAAAAGCTGGCACAGACCTTTAAAATTCATAGACTGGCAAACTGTCAGTTTAAATGAGGATTTTTTTTTTTTTTTTTTTTTTTTTTTTATTTTAATAACAGATGTTGTACACCATGGAGGAAAAAAGCGGAGGCAAAGTAAACCGAAAAAAAGGATTGCAATATGAAACCATTTATCGTTGAAATTTTAATGTCTCAAACCATGGAGGATTGAGATAGGTGAAGGTGAAGTAAGTCTCAAAAAAAGGTTTGCAATATGAATCCATTTATCGCTCAAATTTTAATGTTCCAAATAAAAGGACGTGGAAGGAATTTTGTATTATAATACGAATTGAAAGAAATGAATCACAACTGAAGCATATTTTAAGAAGAAATAGCAAATTTTTAAAATGGTCTTTGTTCTATTATTATTTATTAAAATAAATGTTCGTTTTTAAAATAAATTGGAAAATTAGCAATTATTAAATATCAAATTAAAACTAAATTAGATATTGAAAACATTTGTTATGAGCTAAAAATTGTATTACTAAAAGATTCCTTCTTTAATTCAATTTTAAATACTTTATAACGTAGATAAAAAATGTTTATGACTTAATAATTGCATGTAAATAAATATTTAAAATATAATGATGAAAACATTCTTTTAAAATCATGTATGAAAACATAAGTAATAAATATTAATCTAAAATATAGATTTCTGACTGCAGACGATTTTAAGATATTACAAAAGAATGTTATATATATTTTCAAGCAAAACGTTAAAATAATTTTCTATATTGATATTTAAAACACATATGATTAAATATTAATATTTTTTTACCGGTGAAGCGATAGATTAGTTCTTTTTAAAAAACAACAGTCAATGGCCACGTATTTCTAACAATGAATGCATTTCTGCAAGTTTCAAGTTATGATAAAATAATACAAATTTCAAGTTCGTTTAATATTGTTAATACGGACCCGGGCAACGCCGGGCGGGTTAGCTAGTTATTAATATGCTGGTTTGGATTTTAGATATTTTAAAGTATATAAAAAAATGTTCATTCAAAATAAATAAATAAATAAATCTTAGTTTCGGATAATAATTCTCTCAACAATAAATTTTCTTATTTTTAACCCCTTAAGGGACGAGCGACATGTATACGCGCCGCAAAAAGAGCTTAAGAATCCATCTTTATCACCACCAGTAAAACTTAACTGTAAAATTTGCCTTATTTAATTGGAGCATTTTCCCGGTAAAATAAAGGACAAAATTCCGTTTTTAAAAATCGGAGAAAAAACATTAAAAATTTCATAAAAGACTCCAGTCGCGAAGGGGTTAAGACTTGCCCTGAATTCTTAGTTCTACCTAAATATTCTTATTGCATTCTAAATTTATGTTTTAAAAAAAGAAATGTATTGCAATCAAAACATTTTAAATATTTATCTTGCTGAAGTTCCGTTTTTAGTGAATCTATATTGGAAGTGGAAAATTTATCTTTTATTAATTAATTTTCTTCACATAATGAATATTTATTAAAGTATGTAAATGTAAAGTCTTATGCTGGTTTGGATTTCAAATGTTTTAAAGCATCATAAATGTTCGTTCAAATTTTTTTTTTAAAAATCTTTCTTTGAGATAATAATTCTTTCAACAATTAATTTTCTCCATTTTAATTATGTTTTTAAGATGATAATGAAAATAAATTTCAAAAATTTTTTTTTTATTGTTTTCCCCGATTTGTTTGTCCCTCCCTTTTACACCCGACAGATAATAGCCCCGTCCACCAACTCATCTAATGGACATTCTTCAAATTTGAGGCTTTTTTTATGTCTGACAAAAGACTATTTTTTATTTTGAAATTAAATAATAAAGATTCTATGTTGTTTTCCCAAAACGAGAAGTTTTAAGCATTGTTAATAAGTGTTATTGTAAGAATATCTCTTGCATATACAGTAGAACTCCGATAATTCGGATTAACTGGGACCAGACCCAATCCGGATTATCGAAAATCCGGAGAATAAGAAAAAAAAGGAATTTACGGGGTTCTACTGTAATTATTTATAAAATTTTGTCAAACAGTAAGCGCAGAAAAAAAAATACGTAAAGTATACTACAAGCAGTATCAACAAAATAATGTTGTAACCTCAACGTAATAATAATAAAAACATATTTCCCGACCTTAAATGCATGCTACCAAATGTAATATAACACAAGAGATCAATTTCGCCAAAGATCAGAGCGTCATATAGAGTTGGCCGAGGAGTCGAGGAGTCGACTCTAAATCTCGACTCCTTACAAGTGAATCGAACTATCGACTCCTATCTGGCTAACGGAGTCGACTCAAAAGAGTCGAACTTTCATTTCAACTCAGTTTGGGATTCGGAGTCGAAGAGTCCAAAAGTCAACTCACTCACAGAGTGGTTGGACCAGTTTAACAGTGTCGGACTTGGAGAGTCGAGAGTTGAAGATTGGGTGGTCGACTCTTCGATTCTTCGACTCCTTGAAAACCACTCTTTCGACTCGGTATCAGATTTCGACTCTTCGAATCCGCGCTGGGCTTTTTAGCAAAAAACAAATGTCTTGGTTTGACTTTATATTGCGGTTGGGGATTTTGGGAAAAGCGGAGGCAGTGTAGATGTGCATTTCACGTGTAATTAGGAAGATACCGAATGAATGAAAAGAGTGGGAGGGGCAGAGAAAAAGGGGCGTTCTGCTGGTTATTTCTGGAAAGATTAATTGAATTTATGGAAAAAGGGGCGTTCCGCAGGATATTTCTGGGAAGATTAATTGAATTTACGATAAGCTTCTGCGGATTTCCGTATTGAGGAAAGATCGAACAAAGCAGTTATTATGTTTGTATTTTTTGCTTAAAGAAAGTAGAACTTGTTAGGGAAATATTTTCAACTGCCTTTATCTGATGCAATATAGAAAAAAAAAGTTGAAGAGAAAGAAATAAAATTTTACTTTAATAGCAAATTGTTTAAAAAACAGTGTTAAATTAAGACACATTTTTTTCGGGAGGAGATTTCTGTGGGTGTAGGTGGATGTTATAAAAATTTTGGGTGGGGTAAAGACTGCACTCTTTTACCATTTAAAACACAAAATGCCTGATATTTCAAGGGGGGGGGGGTGATCTCATTGTTCCGCGGGAATGCCTGACCCCCGGGCCACTTTCCGAATTCACCACTGCTAAAAAGTTTTATGAGTTTATTTTATGATTGATGTATTTTAGATAAAGTGTTGTCCTTCATTTGATTACGAATATATTCTTTTAATATATATGTATTTTTTTATAAATTATAAATGTTTGCAGATAATGTAAAAACGGATATAATTTTCATATAATTTTTTTAAGTTTAGATGGTCGATTTTTTTAAATATTCCTTTTTTCAAACCAGATTCGGATAATATTTCCTGTTTATTTTATTTTATTTATTATTATTATTATTATTATTATTATTATTATTGGTAGCGCAAGTAAGTTCTGAGTGTCAATCGGGAGAAGAGGGGATCACAATGTCATAGCTGCCAAATTTTACGCTTATTTTTTTACAGTTATTTTTTATGAAGGGAATTTGCTTATTTACCTAAATTTCCGATGATTTTAAAATACATTTTTTTTATTTATTATTATTTTTTTTTAAATAGTGGTAGGGTAAAAACATAAAACCTAGCAGTTATTCAGTATATTATCATGATTTTATAAATAGAATTTCAAAAGGAAGTCAATTATAAAAACTGTAAATATAAGGGGAAAAATTAAAAAAATAGTCTCCCTGCAGCTTTTTTATGATCGCATAAGATGCAAATTATGTCCCAGACACTGAACATTTTGATAGATTTGTAAAATGACATTTATTAAAATTACAGAAAACTTGCAAATATTCATAATTTATTTAGAGGAGCTCACAGGTCCAACCGGGCCCGGTACAAACGAAAACTACCCCAGGCTAATGTAAAATAAAAAGTTCTATCCGGTCCCGACCCGTACAAGTAAATAAATTAATAAACTTACCCGGCCCGGTTTAATTTCTACAAAAAAAAAAAAAAAAAAAAAAATCCGATTTTTCTTAGCATACAATAATTTTTTAAGAATATTTTATGCACATTCATGAGCAATATTTTAGTTTAGTATGTATTCGCAAGACAGAAAATACACAATAGCAACAGCAATGTTATCGTTTACTTAGATTTTTAGACTCTTCAACATTCGTTAAAAAATATATAATTTGGAATGAAAGAAATAAAAGAGGGTTAAAAATGTCGTAGCTTTTAAAGCTGTATAATATAAAGTAGATTTCTGAAATATTTCGCTGAATTTATTAAATCTGTTCTTAAATTCAAAAAATCTACTCTCTTACACATTTCTGAATTCATTTTTAGTTGGAAAAAAAAAAAACCTCGTAAAATTGAAAAGTTTTCTTATTCAGAAATTATGTAATTGATTGGCGCTTTACAATTTTTGGCAAAATACATTAGAAAATTACTCTTAAAATTGAAGTTTATATTGCAAGGGAAAAGAGGAAAATCTGTCGTTTCATGACAAGAATACATTTTTTCTTCATACGTAATATATTTATTAAAAAATGGAAATGCTGTTTGATTTTTCATCGCCTCTATAGCTGTCTGTCAATTTTTAAAGTTCTAAATAAAAATGTATCAGAAATTAAGTCAATGCTGAATTTTATTTCTAGAATTGAATCTTAAATTTTCTACTATGTCTTCACCTCTTCAAACTACAACAGCTCCGTTTTTTCTTTTTCGTATTTAGTTTGATTAGCAGTTCATTTATTAAACAAATGGAAAACGTTATTTGATTCGAAATCCCCTCAATAGTCAGGCTATCAATTTTATAATTGTACATTAAAACATGCTGACATTGAGCCCTGCAATATAAATCTTATGTGAAACGAAAAATGCAATTTTCTACAAAACAATGAGACTCAGGATAATCGCTATTATTTTCCAGCAAAATTCGAATAAAGTACTGTTGTGCCCCTTTTTACATAATTTCAGTTTTAATAAATTCAGAAATAGACTAGACCGGGGAGGGGGGAGATATATTTTATGCATTATATTTTCTACAGAATCTAAACGTAAAGTAATTAATTTCTTTTTAAGTCGAGGATACGATATCTTTCCAACATAACCAACATGACATATATGTAAAAGCACACATATTAAAAAAAAAATTAAAAATCAATTAACTTAACTTGTACTAATATTTCTCTTTTTTTAAGGGGGGGGGGGTATTTGTGAATAACTAATAATTTATAAATATAAGAACATAATGAACTTAAAATATCCGTTTTAAAATTTTAAGTAAAGAACCCCCCCCCCCCTCAAAAAAGAAAGGAAAGAAAACAGTCTAATAATTTTAAACGCTGTGATTGCTGGATCCTGACTCGAAGCTCCGGCCTATTTTTAGCGGCACTCGGGTCGGGCCTTACTTTACTTTACAAGCCTCGGATTGGGCCTTGTCATTGCATTCTCTCAAGCCGAGCTCGAGACTTACTTTTTACGAAAAGATTGGTTCGGGTCTAATTTTTTTTCCTCGTAACGATCGGAAGGGAACTCGTCTATAGCGAATTTTTATTTAATGTTATTTCGTCTTGGAGGATTTCACTTTGTAGCATTTTTCAGATTTTTAAGCCTCTAATGCGTAGAATAGCACATAATATGTGGATTAACAATATTAATATCAACTGAAACATTTGCATAAATTAACATTAATTAAAAAATGAATATCATAGCATAGGTTTCTTCTTTAAAAATAAAGATTATAAACATAAAAAAATCTAAAATATTAATTATTTATTTAGAACTTCTCAAAAGGAAAAATCCATGTTTTCTACAAATTTAACTATGCCGGATCAGGCTAAGAAGAAGATTTTAACTTTTTTCTTGTCGGGTTAATAACTGTTCTGTACGAAGCAAGTTGGCCGAACATTTATGTTTTTACCAACCAGGTCATTATTTTTTATACGTTTTGGGCCGGTACAGGACTGAAAATTTCGGCTCTTACCACAAAAATATATCTTTTATCTAAAAACTAAAGCAAAATAATTCGAGCATACATTTAAAAATTCTCTTATATGCGATATACGTGATAGAAGACATAAAATTGCATCATTTGTACAACCAACCAACCAATCGTAAGTGAGTCGGGAGTCGACTCACTATCTCGACTCATTAACCAAGTGAATCGAGTCAGAGTCGACTCCTCAAGATGAATCGAAATGCCCACCCCTAGCGTCATATCGCAAGGCAAACATCATGCTGCAGATTTGTTCAATGCTGTTAATACTGGAGATCTTTGAGGTGAAATAGCGCGAATTGATTTATTATCGTAGGGAGAAAGGTCAGTATTGTAAGTGGTGATATTGAATGATGTTCTTTTTCAGCTTTACTTACAGCGCCAGCAACCCCTTGACGAGGATGCCGTGCACGATACAAAATTTTGTAAATTCATGTGATACGTAGAAATTTTACTTTTTTCTTAACTTAATATTTAACTCGTCATAATTTATGGTGTGAGTGTTTAAATAAACATTCTGTGTTGTCATTTATTCCTAAGTATGTTTAATTTTTTAAATCATAAAAGGCGTCATTTCTTTTTTAACTTCAACATTCTATACAATAAACAGAAAGAGTAATAAAATAAAAATACTCCTAAACGAGAAACTTTAGATGTGAGCTCAATTTAATATTTTTATTTTGTTTATAATTTTTGAATGATGTACAAAAATAGTGTTATAATTTATCCTAAATATTAGTATTTATTTTTTTGTTTCTAGATTTTATTTTCACAAATTACATTAAAAGATTATATTAAGACTTAAAGACCTCGTATCTCTAACCTTAAAGAATTTGAATTTCTCAAGTGGGATAACACATATTTAAAGGGAAGTCGGTTTTTATTTCTTTGAATTCATTCATTCACAAATTGTAAAGTTTTTGATTCATGCTGAATTAAACTTTTGGCTTAAAAATTTCAGCTGTTTAACAATTTATCAAGTAGATTTGAATATACGTAAGAAAAAAAAGTCACTTGCTAACTCTTTAAAACGATGATTAAAGGCGTGTCCTAAATTCTTAATTCTACCAAAATATTTCTATTGCATATTATCTTTATTTATTTATTTATTTATTTAAAGAAATGTATTGCAACCAAAACCTTTTAAATATTTATCTTGCAGAAGTTCCGTTTTTATCAAACCTATATTTGAAGTGGAAAATTTATTTTTTATTAATTAATTTTCTTCACATTATGAATATTAATTAAAATATGTAATTTATGCTTATTTGGACTTTAATTGTTTTAAACTATCAAAAAATGTTCGTTCAGAATTTAGAAAAAAAATCTTAGTTTGAGATAATATTTTTCTCAACAATTAATTCTCTTCATTTTAATTACGTATTTTAGATGAGCATGAAAAAAAAACTTGAAATTAATTTTTGAAGTGGTTTCTCTAATTTGTTTGCCCCTCCCCCTTACATACCCAACACATGATAGCCCCGCCCCGTCCACCTTTTAATTTAATAATGTACATTTTTCAAATTTGAGGCTTTTTTTATGTTTGACAAAACGCTACTTTTTATTCTGAAATTAAATGATAGAGATTATATGTGGTTTTTTCCAAAAAATGCAAGTTTTGAGAGTTGTTCATGTATGTTACTGTAAGAATATCCCTTGCATACATTTATTTATAAAATTTTGTCAAACGTAATCGCAGAAAATAGACGGCCTGAAAAGGTGGAGATATTTTTGAGAAACGTAATCTATTTCAATTAAAAATAACTTTCAAAAATCTATCTTATCCATGCATTTAAAAATGCACAATGTAATGTAATATAAAAAATCCATCCGTAGATATATTTTAAAATTTTTATTTTATTTAGTGTTGTTTACTAGCTGTCCCGCCCGGCGTTGCCCGAATCCGTAATAATAATACAGTGAAACCTCCAAATAAGGGACACTCCGAATAAGGGACACCTCTATTTAAGGGACAAAACCTCCGGTCCCAGTCCCAAAAGGTATAGGACGTGTAATGTATTTACCTCTGAAAAAGGGACACTCTATTTAAGGGACACTTGAAAATGAGATTAAAGGGACTGGTTTTTGAATTTCAGATAATGAAGTAGTCTTTGATGGAAATAAAAATACAGATTTTTGTGACCTTATCAAACAGACAGACAGTCATGTTGATACAGAGGCGTACGACACAATTTACGGCCATTTATTTACCCAGAATTCTGATTCGACATCAATGCCTTTATCCGCATTGAAAGTAATGCTGAAAATTGTGAGGATGATTCTGAAATTGGAGAAAGAAAGAAAATTTTGAAATAATGAACTTTACAGATGCTTTTAGGCTGTTCTCAAATCCAAAAATGGCAACTTTTTAGAGATAAGTTTTAATTTATTTTTATTCGGAAATGCCTGAAGCTAGCAGGTGTTGTTGTTCAGAAAATGTGTAATCGACCACTTTTTTTTTTTTTTTTTTTTTTTTCATATGTAATAGATTTTACAGAAAATATTGACAAAGTGGACGTTTTGAACCAAATTTCCATGCGAAAAAAGAATAACTACTCAAGAAAGGGTAAAAAATGTCTTTGTCACGTGATCAAAATCGCATATAACTCAATAGGTGATTTATTAATTAAAAAAATGAAAACACAGTTCAATTCCAAATCGCTTCCATATTGAAATTATAGTCAAGCGCTCCAATTTTATATTTTCCCGTTGAAAATAAATTTTTAACTTAAAAACATTTTAAATAAAAAATAAATGAATTCTGGGTCAAAACGTTTTCCGCTTGCTGAGTAGGACAGTGTAGAGATTTGTTGTCCTAAAATACGCAAAGCGTTGGAATACTTTTTTTTTGGGGGGGGGGGATACAGGGCTGAAACTAGAGGGGGGCAGAGGGGGCAAGTGACCCCCGGGCGCAACCAGAATAGAAGGTGAAAAGGGCGCCAAATTAAGATTTTGTTTGGTGTGTTTGATACAAAGAATGCATATATGTGGAGGGTGGCGGGGGGGCACCAAAATCCATGTTTGCCCCCGGCGCGAAAAAGGCTAAGTTCCGGCACTGGGGGGGGGGGGGGTGATATTTTGGTATTAGAGAATTGTAAATATGGTAAATGAACACTTCAAAGATTTCCATAGAAATATTGAAATTTACAAAACAATCCTTTTTGACTGTGATTACTTCAAGTAATTTTTTTTCAAATGTTTTTATACTTTTGTATGTACATAATATGTATAGAAAATACAAATCAATAATTCTACAAATAATTTAATAATTTAGTAATTAATGGAAAATTTTAATTAATTAATTCTCTTTTCTTCCTTGTCTGATTAACATAATTTATACACTTCAGATACATTTAAATTTCTCCTTTGATGCTTTGTTATTTTATATCCTTCTGAATTAAAAATAATGTAAAAAACTCCGAATAAGGGACACCTCTATTTAAGGGGCAAAAGTTCCGGTCCCATAGGTGTCCCTTATTCGGAGGTTTCACTGTATTAAACAAACTTGAAATTTGTATGATTTTCTCTTTAGCTCGAAATTTATGGAAATACATTGTGGCCACTGACTGTGTAAGAAATTAATTTAAAAAACGCGGGAGGGAATATGTGTGCAGCGATTTGTGAAACGTGATTTTCGTGTTAAAGTGTTGATATTTATCCGTAAAAATCACTGCTAAGTCATGTAATTAATTACTTTTTTCACATAGAAATATCAAGTTAATTATTTTGAATTTCAAACTAATTATATCACTCTTTAATCCGCCTATACCGTGAGTGAAATCAATACTTGAATGATTAGCTAAAAGTATATAATATTATAAACATAGCTGTCAACTTTCAATTAGTCTTCCGTAATACCTGGATTTGTTTGAGCCAGGTTAACCTCATTTCAAACCAAAACAATTTTTTCATAAATCTTTATTTATTTACTTTCAGTTTCTTAAGTAGCACTCATTTAATTTCATTTCTTTAAAAAAAAAAAATCTGGTTCGAAATTCATTAAATCAGGATCAAATTAATACACGTATTGCGGAAGATTAATGTAAAGTAGGCACTTATGTATAAAATGCAATCTAAATGTATACAATACTATAATTTCACAGCCATTAAAAAAAAAAAAAAAAAAAAAAAAAAAATGAATCTTTATTTATTTACTTTTAGTATTTTAAGTAGCACTCATTTAATTTCGTTTCTTTAAAAAAATTTCTGATGGTTCGAAATTCATTAAACCAGGATCAAATTAACACACATATTACGGAAGATTAATGTAAGCTAGGCACCTATGTATAAAATGTAATCTAAATGTATATAATATTATAATTTCAGAGCCATTGTAAAAAAAAAAAGTACATTTTTAATCGAAGCATGCGTAATGTTCACACTGTGGTCAAAATCCTAACCGTAAC
Source organism: Maratus speculifer (assembly GCA_964019185.1). NCBI lineage: Eukaryota > Metazoa > Arthropoda > Arachnida > Araneae > Salticidae > Maratus > Maratus speculifer. The sequence goes on along the minus strand of OZ025301.1, from coordinate 13,183,988 downwards.
TAATTGTACTGTAACCATAACCTGTCTGTAAACTAACTGAGACTTAACCGTAACTTAACCGTAACGAGAAACTTAACATAAATGTAACCTTTTGCCTTTATCTTATCGCAACCTTATCCGTAATCTAACAATAACCTAACTGCAACTTAACTTTAATCTAACTGTAACTTAAACGTGATCTAACTGTAACCTAACCGATAATTAAATATAAACTAAGACTAACCGTAAACGTAATTGCAACTCATCCAAACAAAATTGCAATCCGAACCGAACTTAAAAATTCAATATGAAAAAATATTGGAATCTGATCCAATGCAAATTTGAACCGGACAAAAATATTCCACTGAACCATAACCCGATACAATTACGACAAAATAATTTCTGCATACATCTTATTGAGCCAAACATAAAAATTCAATTTGAAAAACCCCGAAAGCTGAACCGAGTCAATTTCGAAATGGACAAAGTTATTCCAAATAACTATATCCGGATCTGAACAGGACAAAATAATTTCCATGGACATAAACCTAATCCGAGACTAAAAATTTCGGTCGAAAAAAATCTTAATTTACAAAAAATTGTTGTCTCATGGCGATCTTCATTGCTCTATCACGTCCAGAAATTTGGTTCAAAAAGAAACAGTTTGACAACATATTTTTAATAATCGTGTGGTTTTATCGAGCAACAGAAATACATTAAATAGAAATAATTTGCTTTGTTATTTGATAATTTATTATGGTGTATTAATCCTCTGACGATTCGAACAATTGTATGCATAACAGAAATTTTATTTTCGTTTTAAAAGCAATTTAAAGCCATAAAATTTTTTTAATTAAATAGAATACAGTTAAATTTAATCAATGATTAAAAAAAATAACTCCTAGAAAAGCCTCGTGTATATATATATATTACTGCAACATTAACCATACATACATTCTAATGTACGAAGTGCCAACATTCTGACGTACAACAGCTATGATCAAAATCCTAAATTAAACTGGATGTTTGTCGGTCTATAAATTTTAAAAGTCTTTGGAAAAAAACAGTCACTTTTAAATTGGTTTCTTTAATTCTGTTCCAAAATTTTAATTATTGCCTCAAAAGTTTTATACAACCAACCAATCATAAGCAAGCGAATGGAGAAAAAAAGCGAAAAAAATGATTTTTTGATGAGAATGAGTTCTGGATTTTAATTAATTACTCAGTTAATAATTGGAATTTCGAAATTCAAAGCTCAGGTACATCAGGAGAGATTTGGGGCTACTCTCAAAAAAATTTTGAGCCTCGTACATGCTGTAGATTTTGCTAGCCATCGCAGACACACACACACACACAAACAGAGCGTTTTGTTCTTTTATTAGTATAGATTTATGTTGTTTCAACAATTTATTTAAAAAAGAAGCAATAAATAAACAGTTATAAATAAGAAACATAACAATAAATAGAGTAACAAATATAAATATCACAAAAATCATAAATATTAATATTTAGAGCAGTATTAAAAAACTTTTACCAAAACAAAGTTTTTACCGATTTGCATGCGAAAAAATCGCGCTACGTAGTGCGTATATGACATCCATACAATAGTTATATATAAAAATAAGCATTAACGTTCATTAGATTTGTTTATCTAGCTATTTGGCACAAATCTCATTTTCTGAAACCCAAACTGAATGAAGGTCAATGGCGTAGCAAGCGGGGGCAGAGGGGGCGGTCCACCCCGGGTGTCACCCTCTAAGGGGTGATACCAAATCTCTTTTTGCAAATCCATACATATACATATATATATATATGTATATATATATATATATATATACATAATCTTATAAGAGAAAAAAATAATTCTGAAATAAAATGAATATTCTAGCACACGATGGAACAGAGTTAAGTTTCTTTTCTTTGAGAATGTGAAGATTTTCTAAATAGGATATGCACCAGAGAACAAAAAACAACTTATCCAATGAATGGCAAAGTGAAAGCAAAGTTTAAAAGAAAGACTTATCTTCTACATATAGACACTGCACTGACTTATGCGGATTATGGGTTGAGTGATGAGTCGCTCTTGTGTTTATTTATGTAGGAGGGCAAAAGATAAATGTGAAATGGTATGGTCATTTGTTGTAATAACATAGAATTGTGATTGAAAAATATGACGGATAGAGCTGGGGGAGGGCATCATTTACATTCGCCCCGGGTGTCACCCATTCTAGCTACGCCACTGATGAAGGTTTATAAAAACACCAAGGTAAAGGTAAAATTGGAAAAGTATCATGAAATTAGGGCAAGTATATCATATACTAATGTATCATATACGTATGCAGGCATATCATATATGAGGAGCCCAGAAGCCAAGGGGTACAAGTGACAAAATTTCGATTTGGAGTAAATTGAGTTTAAAGATAATTGATGTTGAATTGGAACATCAATAACAATTGAGTGGATTGAAATAGGAATTTTCTGCTTGTTGCATTCTGGTCTTTGAACTCTTATTTCAATAAATGTTAAAAAATACAGTACAATTTTCCTTAAATGTATAATTAATCAATATTGTTTGTTTTTCGAAAAAAGTGGTTTGCCTCTATAGCTCAGCAAATAATAAGAAAATCACTTATATTTCTTTACCTGAAATGAAAAAAGCATATTTTTAGGTTGTCTGTGTATTTAGTTTATTTTTTTCAATTTTGTCACTTATATCCCTTGGCTTCTGGGGTCCTCATATATCATCACTAATCCAACCAGTACAGAAGAAGAAAGATGACTTCACACCATTCGTTCCATTTTTAAACGGCATATCACTTAAAATAAAAAGAGAAATAAAAAACAGGGAAACGTACCAATAACACCAAATCCCTGGCACTTCAATCTAATACGAAATGGCATAGAAAAATACGATGACTTACAAACGGTTGGAATTTATAAAATTTACTGTAAAAACAACAAAAATGAAGATATTGTTTAAGTGGCCATGATTATAAGAAAAATAGAAATGAGATTAAAAGAACATATTCAGGACTTAAAGTACAATAACAAAAAAAAAAAAAAAAAAAAAAAAAAAAAAAAAAAAAAAAACCTAGCAATAAAAAATACAGAAACCCCCATTAAAAGTGAGACAATCGATATTGAAAAAAAAAATCGCAAATTACGGATGCCTACACAATGCCTTAATCAGAAGTTGTAGAAATCAAAGTTTTACAAGAACAAAATGATGAAATATTAAGCAACGATGTGACACATGCAACAATGGACAACAGATGGCGCCAGTTGATATTTGAAGTGAAATGAAAATGAGGGAAAATTTGAAAATTTCTGCAAGGGAATGAGTGAATAGCGAGGGTCCAACAACGCTGTAAATCTGGTACTCAGCAGATTTACTGCTACGTAAATCAAGTTGAAATCAGTAAATCAAGATTTAAATAATAAATCCTGTAATAAATAAGTAAGTCAATAAATCCGATCGTAAATCAGTAAATCCGGTAGTAAATCAGTAAATCCGATAGTAAATCAGTAAATCCTTTAATAATTCAAGTTACAATCAATAAATCCAATAGAATATCAGTATATCATTTAACAAATCAAGTTACAATCAGGCAATCAAGTTGCAAATTGTAAATCTTATAGTAAATCAATATATCCTATAACAGATCAATAAATCCTGTAATAAATCAAATTAAAATCATTAAATCAAAATTTAAATTGTAAATCCTGTAATAAATCGATAAATCAGTGTAAAATCAATAAATCTAACTGTATTCGAATGAAAGCATTGGATTCGGGAAAATTGTCGAATTCAGGTTTTTCGACGGATTTATATGTTTTAGGGTTAGAGATTCCAAAAAACATGTTTTTTCAAAAAGTCTGTTTCTATGTGACATAAATCTTGTGGGTGCTCTATCTCAAGAACTGAAGCACGGAATTTCACAAAATTTTATATTCAGTTAGACCTTTATATAAAATAGATCTGATTAGCTTTTCGTGTACATCACCTAACAGGTGGTGCTGCTATGCTGCCTTTTTCACGACTTCTACTATATCTGTATCTCAAGAATTAATGGATGGATTTTCATAAAACTTCAGATTCCGGTTTTCCTTGATATAGTATGGTTCTGGTTACATTTTGGCATAAATCCCCCGACAGGTGGCGCTGCTATGCGGCACTATTCATAAATATCACAATAGTTCTATCTCATGAACTAGGCTTGTTGATTCATTTATTTCTTTTATTATGGAAAGAAAAAGAAGTAAATTGTGGAAATATTTTTCTGAAGCATTAAATGATAAAGCAAACTGTGATTTATGGCAAGAGAAGTATTCAATTAAAGAAAGTTCAACAACAAATTAAAAAAAAAAACATATATTGATAAAGCATTGTCTATAATATGCAAAGGTAGATTCAATCCTCAATTTAGAGGGGAAGGGGTCATAACACGTTTTCTTTGGGAAGGGGAGATTACGTCACTTCATGATCAATTATTATATTGAAAGTTATTCTTAAATTAAAAGTGACGATTTTTTGTGATACTTCCGCTAATTTACTTTCATTTATTAAAAAAAATGCTTTAATATTTTTAAAAATAAATAATTTACACAGATTTCATTTAGATATGAGGAAATTGAAATGTTTCTTATTTTCTCAGAAATGTAAAAAATGATTTTGAAATGTTCTTAAGTTAGCATTTTATGATATTTTTTAGGATTTCAGAAATGTCGTCATTAGGGAGCAATTAGCAGTCACGTCCGGAAATTTAGTTTAAAATGCTGAATTTCATAAAATTTTTTGAAAGTTTTATTTAAAAATTCGATTTTATTTAAAAATGGGAAACACTTTTTAATCACATAGTTTCAGAATGAGTACACTTGCAAATTTTTCGAGATTAAAAATGCTTCAACAAATGTGTCAGAAATAATCGAATTTTCATTTGAGTAGACCTTTACAAAATAAGAAAAATTCGCATTATTGAACAGATGGTGGTGTGTGTGTGGTGGGGAGGGGGGGGGGGGTGAGGATTTAAGGTATATTTAAATTTTAATGTAATTTTTAGTAGTTTAATTTTTTCTTTTAAACGTTCTGAAAATTTTCATGCAATTAAAGGTTTACAGTTTTGCTTTGAGTGCATAATTTTTTGATAAAAACGAATTTTTTAGATTACTTGTAAGAATGTTTTTATGATAAATTTTATTTATTTTTTATTGCTTGTAAAAAAAAAGGTATGTTTTTCAATTTCATATTTAAAAAAAGTATTTTTAAATATAAATAAAAAAAATTCAGAAATAATATGTTAATATGTTATTTGACGATCATGTAATAAATTAAATATTTTTTAAAAAACATCTTTAAATTATTATAAAATTTAAATTTTTAGAATACACAATTAATTTTAGTGTAAAATTAATAAGAAAACTTGCTTATAAAAATAATTATATCATTTTGAAACGAATTTGCATTCAGAAATATCTTTAAATGCTAATTTTACCTAGAGATGGCAGCACATGTCATAAACGAATTCTTTCTTCGAAAGAAACAGTGCAGTTTTGTAGTTCATTTTGTATGATATGACTGTTAATATACCTGATTTCTGAACTGTAAGAAAAGGAACAAATAAGGAATACTTTCTAATGCGTAGCGAGTCCGAAAATAACGATATCATATGGGTATTTCTTTTGTCATTCATTTAACAGCACTTTGAGTCGAGCAAACATCCGTGACGTGACGAATAAACATCGTTAGGTCACATGATATGAAGAGCCAATCAGAGCAATGCTAACCGCTGTAATGAGGTCAGTAAATCCGAGTAAATCACAAGTAAATCAGAAAATCTCATAGTAAATCAATAAAGCACGAATAAATCAGTAAACCTCAAGTAAATCAATAAATCAATTAGAAATCAGGTAAATCAGCTTGAATTATATATATGGTACACCAAAAACAAGTTTGTCGAACCCTCGGTGAATAGGTCATTTTGACTGAGGATTCCTTTAAACAAGGTGAACACGTTTTCAAGTAGAAACAAGTTGGAAATTGCACGTGAAGCGCAGCAAATGAGGTGCGTTCGTAGATAACGATGTTTTAAAAATATCACTCTCCAATATCAATCTCATAAAATTGTAAATAGTTAATTACAATTAAAATGCGCACCAAACAATGTGCTCCCTATACCATTATGTAATGGAATACTTTTGTATGGCCTTGTAAATCCATAACAAATGTTCTTTGCACTACAGATAATGCAAAATCTATATTATAATATGTACTTTATAGATGCATATCAATTTTATTATGTTCGAATGAGTGTAAAAACATTAAAATGCATTTGAAACATTTTTCCCCATTGGCCGTAATGTAACGGAATACTTTTGATTGTCCCTGTAATTGAACTATCCATCCGATTTTGAAAAGATGTGAAAAAACTCGACAAAATTATGTAATGATTATATATTTAAAATTTCAAACGATTAAAATGCATTTGAAACTCCCCCCCCCCCCCCATTGATCGCCATGTAATGGAATACTTTTGATTGTCCTTGCAATTGATCTATGCATCTGATTTTCATAAAACTTGAAATGACTCCGCAAAATTATATAATAATTATATATTTTAAATTTCAAACGATTCGGTTGGGTAGTTTTTGCGTTGTTATATGCGGACAGACAGACGGACGGTCTGAACGACAACTATAGGTGCTACGTATTTACATAATTAAGAACGCACCTAAAACTGGGGAAAATATAATACGTTTAACTAAGAAGTAAATAGAAAGGTAATGTATTTTATATATGAATTATAATATATTCAATAATACTGAACCGTTTGAAAATTGCACTTATTTAAAGCACAGTCAAGATTTGAACTTTTCCCTCGAAAGCTAAATGGAGTCTTCAGGTTGAAGGATGATTTTTATGACAAAGTAATATATTTTTGCTTTGAACTATTGGAAGAATCATCATCATTATTAAATTTTTAAATATTCCATACGATATATATGTTTTAACGAAAGGGTAATTAAGATGTTATTTTTAATAAAAATTATACGGAAGTTTTTTTTTTTTTTTTTTTTTTTTTGAAATTACTGAGTGCCATTTGGATGCTTAAAAGTTAAATGTGTCTTCAAGTTGAAAGAGGAATTTTTGTGGACAAAGTAATATATTTTTAACTTTAATTATTTGAAGAATCCTCACCATTTTTAAACTCTGAAATATTCCATACTATGTATGTGTTTTAACGAAATAGTAATTAATATTATTGTTTTTAATAAAATTTATATGAAATGCTATACAGTAGAACCCCGCAAATCCGGACCCCGTAAATCCGGATCTCCAGATAATCCGGATCGGTTTGGTCAAGCGACTGAGAAACGATTTGGTTAATTTCCATAGCATAAACTTGTTTCATCGTCGTATTCTGAATTAAAAAAACTTTTTTCTGAAATCTTTTAATAATCGAATACCTTAAGCTTTCTTATTTAAACTCTTATTTAAACTACACCCACGAACTACTTATGCTCAAGCAGATGCGTGACCGTACGGCTCACAAAAGTTATAGAAACCTGGCACAGCAAAAAATTAAAATTTTTTTTATTACAAAGTAAACATTTTTACTGTCTGTAAATAATCAATAAGTTAAATATAAAGGTGATTTTCTGTACGTATGTATTATTTTATGCCATTTTTTCTTACTCTCCGGATAATCCGGATTTTCGATAATCCGGATTGGGTCTGGTCCCAATCAATCCGAATTATCGGGGTTTTACTGTATTTATAATTGAAAAGTATAAATAATTTTTTTAGAGCATCCAGAGTTATTCTGTATGCTTATAGACTACATTAAATAAGTTTTTTAAAGGTTTTATTAAATAAAAGAATGTAGAAACTACACCCTATTTTAAAAAAGATTTTAATACCTGGTATGATTGATAAATATATAAGTATACATTTATTTCTTACTTTGAAATGGTCTTTTAAACACGTATTGTGAATTCTGAGACAGCGCAAATAACATTTCCTTTCTAACTAGAAAAGTATTTTTACGTGAATATTAAAAAGAAAAAAAAATTGAGGGTAATTGTGTCAGATTTAAAACAATACATTTAAAATGACGTATCTAAAACAACTTTCTTATAGTGTTGTTTAAAAAATACCGCGACATAAAGAGTCTGTATATTTATCTCATTCTATACTAGCATATTTACGAATGTTTAGCTGGTCTTGTTCAATCAAAGACGAAAACAGTCATTGTATTTTTTAAATAGAAACTGGTTCGAGCTTAAAATTCTCTAATCAAAGATAATAGAAATCCGTTTACAAGACAGCCATTGTTGTCTTAATTATAATTAAATCTCTCATGATTATTTTAAGCTGATCAAACTAACATGTTTTTAGAGTTTGCTGTGTCTGAACGGGGGTTGACAAGCATGTCTCATAGGTGGCAGAGTTTTCTAGTATTAAAAGAATTGTAATACTGTAACTTCTGGAAGATTATCTTCATAATTATTTAGTAATAATAAACAGAGAATATCACTATTAGTTTTAAATTGGCTGTAATAATTGAAGATTTGTAAAATTTGTGAAAATAAATAAATTTATAAAAATCAAAATAATTTAAATACATGTGTGAAATTGATGTACTATGTAGTATTACATAAAAAGATTGAATTTCAGAATTTTGAATGTTCCCATTTATTTCCTTTATACTCAATACACCTTAGGCACTTTAATAAAATTTACAAAATCATAATTTTCCTCTTATGTATGCGAATGGTCAGACATTAACAATGCTGCACAGTCAAAAGGATCAATAAGTTCAGAATTTACTTTATGATCTATGATACAAAGATATACATGCCTTTTGATTTCTAACGTAACCAAATATGATTAAAAGAGATAATATTTCTTATATTCCATGATATTCTTCTTCAAATTTGCGCTAAAAATGTTATTATTTATGTTTATTTATGATTAATATATAATTTTTTGTTCGACTGAATACATTTTAATGCTCTAATTTAAAATATTCTTGAAGCATAAATAAATTCAAAACAAAACCAAACGTTTTTTATTTAAAAAATACACTTCAATAATACCAATCATGTGAAATAATTTAAACGTTTTAAAAGCTTTCCTTCATGTCAAAACAAGTGATAGAAATAATGTTTTTTCTGCTTACAATTTTTCGTTATTTTTGCATTCATTTCGAAATTAAAAGACACGAATTAAAATTGCTAAATCTGAAATTATTTTATCCATATCTTCAAATAATTTCAAGAATTTTCTTTCTTGATTAATTGAGTAATAGAAATATTCCATTTTTTCCTGAAATTTTTTTCATTATATACTTATTTTTCATTATTAAATAAAAAATACGATTATTAAATTTCATCAATTTGCACATTATTACTCATACTTTATTGGAAATAATTTTTATTACAATCTTTTCATTATTAAAGTTACTAATCAAAATTGAGCTTTCAAGCATGTGTACAAAATTGGATAAACTTTTAATATAAGTTACAATTAATCATTCTTCAGGGTACTTTAAACTTGCATCAGTCAAGAACATCACATATAACGTGAACGGGTACTGTCTGAAAGAAAAAGAAAAGAAAATGATGATATGACTAGAACTTTTATTAGAAAACAATAAAATTATAACTGTTAATGATTTTCAAAAATGCAGAAAAAATGAGTGCATTTATTTAAACATTCAATTATTTTCCCTACTGTTAACCAGCAATAATACGCATTTGCATTGATAAGCACCATAATTAGATTTCATACATGAGGAACTGATTTTCAAATCTTGCCTTATCCAGACAACAAAGTCAAATTAGGAACGCACGGATCTGTGACCATTGGTTTTCATTGTAAATGAAAATTTTAGAATTGTAGAAAAATTATTTTTTTTTTCAGATTGTAATATTTTTTTATTGAAGATTTACCAATCGAATAGATTTAAAAATCTATTCGAAAGTACGATTAAGAAAAAAATTCGGATGAGGCGAGTTTTGAACCATACGTCCGCATACGTCTAACGTAAATAACACAAAAATCGGCGTTATTTGTATAATGGCGAATGGTAACGACAAAATGTAAACTAACAACAGCTTGAAAATTATTGAGCTAAGATTGGCTAATTCAGTGCCGTGTACATTTCAAATTTCAAAGTGGATTAAAAAAAAAAAAAAATCGGCAGAAACCTTGAAATAGCGTTAAGTATTGTGAATGATTTGAGTAAAGGAAAGAATAATATGGAGCTCGGAATTTACAAGAATTTTTAAAGGAGAAGAAAAAATATGCTCAAGAGATGATATGTTTGAGCAAAAATGACGCAATTATTTTCCAAAAAATATTTCAGAGGATCCCAGTTCTATACTTCCGTAATCGGATTCACTGCCAGATTTGGCGTTAAATATAACGATACGGGCAAAAATGTGTTTTGTGTGTTGTGTAAATTGGGTGTTTCAAGACTGTAATTATTTTCCAAAGAATATTTCAGAGGATAAGTTGTGAACATATAAATGAAATAGGCAGTTGATCTTTTCTATACTTCCGTAATCGGATTCACTGCCAGAATTGGCGTTAAATATAGCGATACGGGCAAAAATGTGTTTTATATGTTTTGTAAATTGGGTGTTTCAAGACTGTAATAACTTATGCCAATTGACTGTGATTGCAGAATAATGCCGACGTGTATAGTGTTTGAAAAATTCGTTATCGGAAGCCCTAAGTTCAAATATTGTATCAGAAAATATATGAAATTTTACTATAATGATGAAATACATTGCCGTTTCTGTTGTAAAATCTAAGTTTGGCGAAAACTTTCTGGTACAAAAGCTCAAAGTAGACCAAAAAGTATTACAGCTTTAATTTTAGTTGTTAAAATATATATAACGTTAAAAAACAATAACTATGGAACAAAAAATATTTTACATTAATTAAAAAATATTAAAGCAAAAAACAATTTATGAATAAATAAACAAAAGTAGCCGGGTTATCATATCAGGCAAAATAACGCCTTGTTGGTGCCAAGTAATTGCCTCTGTGAGTATATGACATATATGTGCACTGAATATTTAGGTTGTTAGAATTGGCGAATTCTTCGCAAAGCCGTCGACATGGACTAGCCCTTTACGCCCATGCGCAGATCTGTCCCGGTTTCTACTATCAAACGTGGTACATCAGTAGGAAACTTATTTATAAGTCTCCCCATGGTAGTGTGAACGTGCCTGTTGGCCGAATTTCACTGTAGAAAAATCTTACGGCGCATATTGCCTTTTTATTGACCAATTTAACTCTTTTAATGTTATTTATTATTTATAAAGCTAATTAAATGTTTTATAATTATTACAGTGCCTACTCTCGGTAGATTTTTGTGTTCTAATATTTGTAATTTTTTTAATAAAGGTCAAGAGCAACATTTGAATTATCTTTAGTTCAAATTTGATTTTCATTTAGATCAATATAATGAGTTTTACAGAGGAAAACTTACTTCTTGCTAACTCTTTATACGTAAAACGCAAATTCTTATTTCATTTCGGTTTATTGTAAATAAGATTCTACAAAATAGAATATTGTAGAACTTATATTCTTAGATAGTAAATTTGGTTTAATGTAAAAACTATCCTTCTAAGTTGCTTAATAACAGTTATGGGAGTTTTAAGATTAGTTTAACTCGATTATGAAAGATTTAAAGTTTTACTGATTGGATTTTAATGATAGTTACATAATTAGATAATATTTTAGGGATTTTTTTCAATACATATCATATTGTTTAGCTCTGCGGAAAAAGTTCTCATCGGTATATCAAAGAAAAGTGGAGGATATGTTCTACAGACATATTAGAGAGTATACATGTTATAGTTATGAAAATTGTGCAGGGTTTCTTAAAAAATCCAGAAGTCACACGGCATATACCTACTCCTATATCCCAGAGTTCCTTAATCAGGCTAACGTGGCGTTATGAAAAGTTGTATTTAACTACCTCAAAATATATATCTGGGGCTTACAATGCATAAAAGCTTTGAGTTGGAGTGCTGTGAGTGGTGATGAGGCGGCAGTAGTCCGCAAGGTGAAATAGATTGTGTGGTGAGGCGGCAGTAGTCCGCAAGGTGAAATAGATGTGTGTGGTGAGGCGGCAGTAATCCGCAAGGTGAAATAGATGTGTGTGGTGAGGCGGCAGTAGTCCGCAAGGTGAAATAGATGTGTGTGGTGAGGCGGCAGTAGTCCGCAAGGTGAAATAGATGTGTGTGGTGAGGCGGCAGTAGTCCGCAAGGTGAAATAGATGTGTGTGGTGAGGCGGCAGTAGTCCGCAAAGTGAGATAGATTGTGTCGGGAAGCCTTCCAAGCGAATTAGATTGTGTTGGTGAGCGAAGTAAGATGTTCTAAAGTGAGATAGCTAATTTTGTGAGCCGAATTAGCTTGTGGCGAGCTGAGTCTCCTGGGGGGAGGAAAGCCTGAAGGGTAAGAAGTTATTTAATAACTTGAATATTTTTGGAAATAAAGGTTGTTTGCTGCCACGGGCTGTTTTATTAAGGATTTAAACTAGCTTTTAGCCGCAATCTGAACGTAGAGCTGGTGTGAGTGCCCCGAACTGAGCTTAAGAGCCCACAATAGTCACAGAAAAAGTACACAAAAAGACCCGGATGATCATGTAAAGTCTATGGGAGCTTTCTTTTCGAATATCTCGCTGAAATTTTAATATTTTTACATGATTTTTTTGTACAAGATAGCTGAAGACGATCCACAACCAGCCTAGTTTTTACTTTTTCAATTTTTGTTTCAGATTTTCTTTAAAAAATTACTTTATCTTTCGAAACCAGTTTAAACCGGTTCTGAAACTGAAACTATCGTAATATAAAAAAATATATAGCCAAAATCGAAAAAGTAAAAACTAGGCCGGTTGTGGATCGCCCTCAGCTATCTTGTGCAAAAAAATCACGCAAAAATATTAAAATTGGAGCGAGATATTCGAAAAGAAAGCTCCCATAGACTTTACATGATCATCCGGGTCTTTTTGTGTACTTTTTCTGTTACTATTGTGGGCTCTTAAGCCGTGGACGTGAGTATAGTTTGCAATTTAATCTCTTAGTGTGGTGCTTAGTGGCTGAAATTTCGAACTTAGCTCCACTTTCCCATGTTCCAGCGGTTTGAATTATGTCTTCATTCAACCAGCATAACCCCAGACACGTCACAAAATTTACAGTTTTTTTTTTAATCTAAAAAAATTCTAATCATCAGAATTTAATGAAATTAAAATGGGACACTTGGGTGTCTTATACTTTCAAACAGAAAAGGAATTATCGAAATCGATTCATATTTAAAGAATTTATGAATGAACGTGAAATACATATATATCGAAATCATAACCTGCTCCTTGAAGTCGGTTAACAAGTAGTAGGTTTCTATTTCAATTCAGTCAATTATCACTGATGTTAAAAATTAATGTCAATTATTTTTTAACTCAATTCACTCCAAACCGATCTTTTGTTACTTGTGTCCTTTGACTTCCGAGCAGAGGTATAGGGGGAACTGGGGCACATTGATACACCCCCTGTACTGCACATAAGGTCATTACAGGAAGTTTCACAGCAGCTTCAAAAGGTGATAGTAGTGCACTCAACTACATATAGAAAGTCTTATAATGATTCAATAGTTTGATGAAATGGGACGGGTGATTAGTTATTTTTGCAGGTCAAAAGTAAATTTGAGTTGTACAATTGAAATGGTATTACAGTTCCAGTATTTTCAACCGAAAAGAATACTCTCCCTGGCAAGTAAAGCTACTCTTTATCAGTTCTTCATTCTTTATTGTTAGATAAATTATGAAGTGTTGGATTTGAGACTCATTTTATTCAAAATGGCTATATGGGGCACATTGATACAGTCTCTGTCGGAGTACATTCATACAACTTAAATCCTTTTCTAGTTCATTTTTTTCTTATCTTTTCTTTTTTTTTTTTTTTTTTTTTTACCATACACTCCTATACAACCATTTTTCGCCAAAAATTTCTAATACTAGTTTTTATTGAAGTAAAATAGCTCTATTTCTTTATATTAGAGCATTTTATAGTATTTTTTAGACAGAAGATGTACGAACTTACCCAACATCTTGTACTAGTAGAATTAACAAAAGAAAAGGAGGGCAGCCTGGAAAATCTCAAACTTATATAGATTCTCCAGAGAAATAATTATTTTCGACATGAGAAATATTAAGTAAAAGAAACAAGCTCCAAAATGGCACAGGATAATTATATTATAAACAGAGTTTTTAATATAATTATCCTTTATTTTCTGTTTATAAACCAATTTATAAACAGAAAAGCTGGCAATTTCTTCACCTTTCTTAAGAAAAAATATAATGCTAGGGTTGAAGTGCCAGATATGACAAAGTTACCACAGCCAACAATCAGACAAGGAACAGCCAGAACATCAGTTCATTATAAATTTCATTTTGATTGTTTTAATGTTGCTTACAAATAAATTGTGGGCAATTTGAATTTCTATAAATAAATATAAAATGGTTTGCAAACTATTTTTCTATGAAAAATATGCATTGGTGTTATTTTGTCTCCATTTTCCCAGACATGTCAAAGTGTCCCATGAGGTGTATCAATCTGCCCCGGGGATAGGGCACATTGATACAAATGACTTTTTTGATCTTTGAAAAAATTACATGCAAAAATAATACATTAAACAACGATTGTACATTTTTATAACACACTACACAAGTTTTGCTTACACCACATGGATTGATTTGCAGTTTTCACTAAAACTATTATTTGTGTCAGTATTATCTTGAAAATGAATTGTAAACATAAATTTCAAAAAATGTCGATAGAGGGCGCTTAGACTTTGGAGTAACGTACCACTATTTTTTACCGTCATTTTTTGCATCTCATCAAATTTTTTTGAAGCTTAGACATAAACTTAAATTTTGAGCTGAAAATCTGAATCGTTAACAGTGGTTAAGTAGCGCTAACTGAACTTTGTTCAATGTGGGTGGAAAGGTTCAATTTTCAAATGGAAAAATTGGTCGAATCTTTTACTGTTTTCTCTAAAACCATTCTTTATGTCAGTATTTCCTTGAAAAAAAATTTTAAAGATAAATTTCAAAAAATTCCGTTAGAGGGCGCCTTAAACATTAGAGTGACCAACAACAATTTTTAACTGTTATTTTTTGTATCTAATTAAATTCTTGCAAAAGCGTAGACTTAAATTTTGAGCTCAAATTCTGAATCGTTGGGAGGGGTTAAGAAGCGCAAACTAAACTGTGTTCAGGAGTTGAAATGTTACCCTGCCCACCCTACGAACACAGATCAATTTTTCGTTACTTAATTACTCACAACGATTCAGATTTTGAGCTCAAAATTTAAGTCTAAGCTTTTAAAACATTTATTTAGATAAAAAAAAATAATGGTTAAAAATAGTTGTTGGTTACTCTAAACTTTAAAGCGTGGTCTAACGGAATTTTTTGAAATTCATCTTCAAAATTTATTTTCAAGGAAATACTGATATAACGAATTGTTTTAGAGAAAACCGCAAACGAATCGACCAATTTTTCCGTATTTTATAATCATTTGAAATTTGAACCTCCCCACCCCCATTGAACACAGTTCAGTTAGCGCTATTTAACCACTCTGAACGATTCAGATTTTCAGCTCAAATTTTGAGTTTATGTCTAAGCTTCTAAAAAATTTAATGACACTCAAAAAATAACGGTAAAAAATAGTTGTACGTTACTCGAAAGTCTAAAGCGCCCTCTATCGACATTTTTTGAAATTTATCTGTATAATTTATTTTCAAGACAATACTGACATAAAGAATAATTTTAGTGAAAACCGCAAATCAATTGACCAATTTTTCTGTTTTTTATAATCATTTGAAATTTGAACCTACACACTCCTATTGAACACTGTTCAGTTTGTGCTACTTAACCACAGATTTTGAGCTCAAAATTTAAGTTTATGTCTAAACTTCTAAAAAAAAATTAATGAGATGCAAAGAATAACAGTAAAAAATAGTTGTTCGTTACTCCAAAGTTTAAAGCGCCCTCTATCGGCATTTTTTGAAATTTATCTTTATAATTTATTTTCAAGACAATACTGACATAAAGAATAGTTTTCGTGAAAACCGCAAATGAATCGACCAATTTTTCCGTCTTTTATAATCATTTCAAATTTTGGACCCTAAATTTTGATGACGCCTATCTCCTTCGGAAGACGTTTGGGACCCTTATTTTCCCATTTAATATTATTTGTCTTGATGTGTACTATCACCCCTTAAAATTTTGCCCAGTAGTTTAGATACACCCTGTATACTATACTGTGTATACTATAGCTATCTTGAGAAGCAGAGTGTATAAATTCAAAGAAGAGGGTATATCCTACATTGTGTATACTACAACTTTCTTGAGAAGCAGAGAGTATACGGTGTTCCTTTAAAAAATTCGGAAAGTATACGACATATAATTCCTATACTTTACACTATATCACTGAATCTGAGTTTCTCGTGCATAATGGTAAGATCCTTTCTAGCGTTTGCTCTGTAATGAATCAGCTACAATCATATCTGACAAAAAAATAAGTTAATTGAAATGATAACTTACCACATACTAACATACAAAGTTTTTGACTAAAAAAACGATTCAGATTGCCACGGCATCCTTTATAGAAAAACGTTTTGCAAGCTCTTTCCTTGTAATCATAGTAATAAACTTTAAATGGAGCATGAAAAATAGGATTTGAGCAACTCCCTGGATCAGGGGGGAGCAGGCAGGCGTGAAAATCAAACGCTATAAATACACAAAAATTAAAAAGGATTAAAAAAAAACAAAAAATAATTACGAATATTCAAAAAAGCGAAAGTTCATGTTTAAATAAATAAACAAAATGTATTAACCCTCTCCGGCGCACTACTCTTTAAAGTTGGAATTTAAAGAAAAAAAATTAGGCAATCTATTTAGGCCTAGAGGAGTACACAGGTATTTTTTTGTAAAGATTGCACTAACCATTTTAATTATACAGCTGTTGCCGAAGTGGTAACCTCCCATAAGTAAAGCATTGATAAGCCCAGTGAGAAGAGCATTGCTGTGAAGCGCGTATTACAGTAAAACATTTTACCTATTTTTTTAAAACAGTAGAGTTTGATCTCTGTTGTGCTGCCATCTAGAACTCATAAGAAAGATTTAAAGTAGCCATTAGAGTAGTTTTTAAAATATTCACGGAGTTTTTGTGTCTCTAAACAGGAGGAACTTTAGGTGTTGCCGACCCGGCAACACTGCGCGTTAAGGGGTTAATAGGGTTTATGCTTTGCAATGCATATACATTTAGCGTGTAAATTTAAAAAGCTATTAAAAGATTGAATAAAATATTCTTGCAGATCCGTCCCTAGTGAATGCGAGGCCGGGTACGAGAACTTTTGCGAGGCCTTTTTTTTTCTAAAGTCTTATATCGAATCGGAACAGGTAGCCATTAATAACTCTTTTAATCTCACTCCTTTGTTTGTGTCTTAGAGTTCGATTTCGGAAACTGTGTACATTAGAGACTTTAAAATTTTGCATGCTAAAATTTCAGGGGTGGCCACATTTTTTGGGGAGAATGCCACTATCTGAAGAAAAAAAATATGCGTGCCAGTTCCAATTTTTCCAATGAATTAAAAACACATATATAAAGGCGAAAACATGTTATTGATAGGCTGATTATGTGATTTTCACCAAACAACACATTTTCCCTCCGGTAAATCTGAGCAATGGAGATTTAAAAAGTAATATAATAAATAAAACAAAAATATAAACTTGTGTTTTTTTTTATTAATAAACATTTTTTAAAGTGTTAAAGTATTTTAAAGTGTATAAAATACAAATTAATAACTTGAAACATTTAATTTTAAATAATTATCAAACAGACAGTCAATTACTTACTTATTAATGGGGTTTTTGAGTTTTTAGTTTTTGTACTAAGTAATCTATATTTGATTTAAAGATGCTAACAAAATGAGGTGTCTTAAGTGCATATCAGTTAATCTTGAACGATATTTTGGTTTTATTATGTTCATAATAGAAAAAATTTGTTCCTAGATATATGTTGATCCAAACTTACAACACTATCTAACAGCCTAATCATGTATATTTGGAAAATGGCTTGCCGCTACAAATTTCCAATCTTCAATGTAATTTGACCACTTGCTGTTGAAATAAGTTGGGTAAAAATTAAATTCCTGAAGAGAAATTGAAAATGATTTGTGAAAAGATCTATATAAGTCTGTAATTTAAGTTTATTGCGAAAATTAACTCTGCACAGACAACAATAAACATTTACTAGACGCCTTTGGCGACCAGTTTGGTCTCCTTTAAATGCATACTAAGATACCCTTAAATGGATACTATGCCTACTACTTAAAACACATTGCTTTTATTCATAATTTATTTTAATTGGTCAATTATCTTTCAAATAACAAGATTCTGCCAAATAATTAGGCACAGATGTCATCTGCGCAACAACATTGGCGCAATTGCAGCAAAAAGGCAAATATATACCTAACATGATAACCCGGCAGTTGTTATTTTTTTCTTTAAATAAGCTGTTTATTTACTTTTATGTTCCTTTTTAAAATGACATAGATTGTTTTGTTCTAAATTATTAATTAAACATTTTTTTAAATTTATTATTATTTCCTTTTTAAAAATAATAGAAAACAATTAACATATATATATGTGTAGTTGGAATTGAAAACTAAGTTTTGGCCAAATTGCAATCAGAAAAACATCGCACCAGTGTGGTGTATATATGTGTATATGACATCTGTGACAATAAATCAAGCCTTCAGTATTTTTGTGTTAACTTGGCGCATTGGCAAATATTGTACATGTGGTTTTTGTTTTTTGTTAATTTTATTTAAAATACATTTAATAATATAATCTTTTCACTCTTTCATTTACAATAACATAACTTTAAATTAAAATTGAAACGTTTAAAATTCAGGATTTTTATGTATTTTTTAAGCCAATTGAATAAAAAAAAAAAAAAAAAAAAAACAAGAATAAAGATATTTTGAAGCTTCATAATTGTAAGGAAAGAACAAAACGTAAATAAGCCCAATTTACTTTGACCTAGATGCGTTTCATTTAGGCGTTGCTATTAAACAATTAACAAATAAGTGTGATTTTTGTGCCACATACGTTATCTTAGGCTTGGATAACATGTGAAGTTTTAGTATATAGTTAAGAACATCCCGTAAATTGCTTCTCTATTTATCCGAATATATATATATATATATATATATATATATAGGTATCTGGATTTCTAACCCCTTTTTTTTTCATTTTTTCAATAAGGCTTTGCGTGCCGCTTTAAATCTCCGCGTGCCGCGGGTTGTGGCCATCCCTGTTATAGCTTGAATACCTCCGATAATGATGACGAGATTGGTGTATGTGAATTATGATGAAAAAGAAATTGAAGAAAATGACAATGAATACTATAAAAATAATATACATAACAAAGCCTTCCTATGTTTGGAAACATCTATGAAATGAATCAAACGGCAGAAGTGCATTGATACAATTCAACTAACGTATTTAAGAAGAATTACAGCTATAACAGCACCGAAAAGAATGCCTTTGTTGAAGAAGCAGAAATCAAAAGATTTTTTTGCTTAAAATATATAATCTCTGGATTTCAGAAAATTATAAAAAGAGAGAGAAAAATAATTAGTAATAAAAATGTAAATTAAAAAATTAAAAAGACAAACCAATTTTTTAATAGTAACCAACCCTAGTTCATATAAACAGCAGTTCGGAGAAATAGAGAGGCAATTTACGGGATGTTCTTAACTATATACTAAAACTTCGCATGTTAACCAAGCCTAAGACTGGTACACCAGTTACTGTTTTTTTTTTTTTTTTTTTTTTTTTTTAACTGTGTAAATATCATGTTATTTTATTGCGTATATGAGTGGTCTGGTATCACGATCTCAGCGCTGACTAGCATGTCTACGAATAGATGGTTCAAGTTTTATCTAGAACGTGTCCTGCGCTATTATGATAATTTGCATAATCCTCATTTTCTTGTTTTTTACGGCTCGTTTTTTGGAGTTTTGCATTTCATTGCCATATGTTTAGTTCTTAGTGAGGATGCTCTATTTTGCGGATGCCGATACTACTTATTTTAACTTTTGAATATTTTTCGATCCCTAAAAGTATCTCTGGTAGTTTCCGCCATTTAGTGTATTCATTTTTTACAGTAGACCGTTTCCTGATATGATAATAAACTGATATTTACTTTTCTGTTTTATTTTCTTGTTCGCTTTGTATACCACCCCTAAAAGTCAGGTAAAACTTTTAGATGAAAGGATCGTCTTTAGTGTTAGTCGGATGTGGCGAAACTGGCTAAAGGTGGTTTCGCCGTAAAAAGGACATTGCACCATGATTTCGATCACGAATTATTTTAATTTATTTTTTAACTGATCCCTCATATTAAAAGACAAAATCCTTTGCAAAAATGCCAAACTTAGAAATTTATAATTTTTTTAATTTTTGTAGTACAGAAGTCACATTTTTTGTGTTATATTTGATATAAAAGTATAAACTTTTTCTAAATATGACTATGGAACTGGGGGACCGTAATAAAAGCTAGATTTCGTAATTTTTATAAAATTGATTTTTCACTTCGGAAAATGTTACAATGTGACAATTTATCTCATTTGAAACATTTTTGTATTTGAAAATATACAACTAAGAGCAACAGTTGAGAAACTGAAAGTCGACAACAGATAACATATTGCGACTGATACATAAAGTTGATAAAAAAATACTCACTTCCTTCAACTAAAACCAAAGTTAAAGCCCAAATCAAAATTAATCTCTTCATCTTGCTGACTTTTAGTGACCTGCAACTGATGAAATGTAATCTAAAGCTTGTAACAGAGCATACATGAGAATTATTTATGGTTTACATTTTATGCACGATTTTTTTAATTAAAAAAGAAGTTTGAATATTGGGATATGAGAACCTTAAAATCAGAAATATTATATTTAAATGGAGTTTGAACTAATAAAATATATGCGATTTTCAAGTATTTTCTTAATTATACAAATACATCTAATAGTCTCTGTTCCGTCCATCTGTCTTAAAATAACATTGCAAAAACTACCAACTGAATGGTTTGAAAATTAAAATATCTAATTGTTACATTATTTTGTCGAGTCATTTCAAACTTTATGAAAATCGAATGCATAAACTACTCGTAAGGCATGGTGACGTCACTGCGACGTCGTTGTGAAATCACATTGTGACTTTGTGACCATCGATTGTCGATGTGACGTCACTTGACGTCGATGTGAAGTCACAGTGGCTAAAATGTGAAGTCGTTATGGCCGTCTTAGAACTCGTTTGTGACGTTACGTTGTGACCACTTTGTGAAATCACGGTGTGACAAATTTGTGAAAAATGTGTCATTTGTGACTACTTTGACATTAACATTGTGACGAAACTGCGACAAAAGCGACGATATTTAAATTGCCAGAAACATGTTTTTTAAAGTAAATAATATGTTTTGAAGAATATTTGTCATTTTCAAGAAAAATTTTAACAAAGTCACATCTCAGTCACAATGTGACGTCACTGAGTGGTGACATTTTGGTCACAGATGTAATGTGACCAAAGTGACTCATAGTGACGTCACTGTGACCATGCATGCTATGGGAGTACTACAGAGTTTACTTGAACTACTACTACTACTACGAACTATTACTGAGATAGTCAAAAGTATTCCGTTATATTTGGGCGAAGGGAAAAAAATAGACTCAAGTGTATTTTAATGATGATACATTTTAATGATATCGAACATAATGAAATTTAAATATATTTATAATGTACACTAAAATGTACATTCTCTACAATCGGTTTAAAGAATATTTGTTATTAATTTCAAGGGCCACACAGTTTTTATTCTACAATATAATGGTTAAGTGTAAAGCATATTGTATAGTACGTGTTTTAATTTTATTAAATTATTTCACATAATTATGAAAATGATATGGTGAGGTTTACTACAAATTTCTTCTAGTACAATAGAAAGCGCATAGTGTTTATAGGGATACAAAAAGGATTTCGGATGCTATACTGTATCCAAAGTACCGTATATTAGCGATGATTTCTGAAAGTTCATTTTTAGTTGTGGTATAAAATCTTAATTAAGATGTTGCATATTGCATCCTATGTATAAATGCCCTGTTCAAGGTTAACAAAAGAAATTGTAAGGAATTTTGAGTATTTACAGAAATAGCCTAAAAAGTGAATTTTAAAAGTGGCGTGCCTTTTTATGCGGAACTACATTTAGTATACTAAGAAATCTATGTAAAATATTGATAAAAAGATATACAAGGTCATGGAAAGAATTGAATACATGCAGTCTAAAAAAAATTACAAGTTGAATGTAGATTCTGTCGTTGCAGAATTCAGTTTCGCCTCCGATTAGAAAAAAAAAAATCGATAGAGGTTTTTTTAGAAGGGCGACCCCGTTTCGAATGCAATGAACTAACTTCATTTTTCTTGTGTTTATCAATATAATGGCAAAAAGAACGTCGTGAAATACCCAATAGATTAGCAATTTCTCTCTGAGACATTAGAATTGCGGAATAATAAAGAAATACAATTTGACGTGCTACTTCTTCATTGACTAGATTAATCAAAAACGGATTTTTTCTTTAGTTTAAACGCTTTTTTATAGACTCTGAGAAAAAGGAAATGCACTTTAACAATAAAACGAGTGGAGTCCGTCGAATTGACGAATGAAATGTTTAAAAGACCCGATCGATTTGGTTAAAAAAAAAAGTAATTACATTATTGAATCAATATATAATAAATATATTTCCAAACTTAATGTCAAATTTGCCAGTTACAATTCTGCGTGCAAATATTTGCACATCTTCAGTTAAAATTGTAATCTGAGTGCCGGCGAAATCCAGAAACTTTATTTTATATGCACTCACAGAAAAATAGTTTCATTTAAAAAAATGAAAAAAAAAAAAAAAAAACCTAATTTCATTTTTACTATGATATTATTTTCACTAACTGAAGTCATCTGTAAGTAAAATCTCAATCTCAGTGTCCATAATGAAAAGAAATATTGAAATGTAATATCGTTATGAGTAAAAATGCAATGTTTTAATTAGGGGCGTCATTTTCTCTTCAAATGTTTTTTAAAAGTTACTGTTATTAGTAATATGAAAAAGGCATCTGTAATAATATTGTAATTCCCATTTATCTGGTTGCTGAATGACATCATTTTCCTCATTTGAAATTTTTCTTATTTTGCTTTAGACATTAATTTTTATCATAAATTATTTTCTGTTATTTTATTTACATTATTAATATTATTTCTTACTAAATATATTTTTTTTACCTCAATTAGTGCATAATTATACGCAATCATTTTGGAAAATAAATTTTATCGAGAGAAAAGCTAAACTGAGTTGCCACCCTTTTGAATAAATATCGTAAAAAGCATTTAAAATTAAAAATAAAATATAAAAATGGAAATAAATTAAAAAATAGCTAAAATGGGCACAACTACAAATAAATAGCTTTCAGTTAAAAAAATAATTTTCAAAATGGGTTGATTAGAAAATTCAGGGCTGACGACACGACATTTTTTAGCTTGTCTGAAAAAAATAGCATCGGAGGCTAACAAAAAAAAAAAAATAAAAATAAAAATAAAAAAATCTAGTAGAATTTTATTTCAAGAACTCTTTATGCAATGACAACAATAAAAATTCATGTAACGGATATAGATTTGCATTGAACAGATCTAGCTTTTTCTTAATTACAAATAACGTTGTTTTCAAATTTCGATGTCAGTCATTAATTTCAACACTTAAGCATTGAATTAGCTTTGGGCAGCAAAAGGTTAAGGGGTCTCAGGCGTCCTACGTTTTGCCTGGTAGTGACATTTAGCAACATTTAGCACATTTAACTTTTTTCCAGTATCTATAAAACATAAACGCGTAATATTTTGAATATAGAGAACTTAATATATCTTCTGTTTAAAATATTTTTAAAATACTTAACATTTAAGTTTTATTTTATTTTTTAGCGTTTAATTTTGATAAAAATAATAATCTATATATATTTTAAATCCATTGCGCGTAATACTGTAGCAAAGTTTTTGGTTCAAGCCAAACCCCAAATATTGATATTGATATAAAAATAATGTACTTTGAACATATACTTCATTTGAAAACTATTTATTTATTTATTTATTTAAAAGCAAAATTTAAATTTTAAAATTTTGAGACAAATAATTTTTTTATTGAAAATTGCCAGTTTTAAATAATTAATGCAGTTATAATACTAAATTTGAAGTATAAGTTATACTTTAACTTCGAATGAAGATGTTTACGAAGTTTGATGCAAATTGCTTTATTAATGTTTGAGAAATGTAGCGCGCAGTCAAAGAACAATTTTAAATATTTTTATGAAAATTAAACATAAAAAACAAAACAAAATTTCAATGCAATTTGCATATTGTTTGCAATATATTAGAATATTAAAAAAATATTTTAAATAGAAGAGCTATTAAGTTACCACATTAAAAATTTTACGCATTTTTGTTTCACAGGGAAAAAATAATTAAATAGGGCATTCTGTTAAATGTCACCACTAAGTGAAAAGTGACGCCTTAAGCATTTTCTGTAAGGCTTAAAAGTTCGAAATAATACTTCTGTTACCAAACACTACACATTGGATACAGCTCTTAAATGTTACTAAATTGAAAAACAAATTGTGTAACGTTTCTTCATAATATTGGTAGCAGCATTGTTACACCGTTAGAAATTTTGCTCCAGTTTGAACCAAACTTTGGTGCTCAGTAGCTGTAACTGTACGATGGTGTAATATCGTATCAACATTTTGAGCTTCCTGTTTCAATTTTGTTCCAACTATTGGAACTGTGCTTCAACAGGAGCTCCAAATATTGGTTCAAGTTTTCACCGTCTTACAGTAGCAGCACCAAAGTTTGGTTTAAAGGAGGACAAGATTTTTAACAATGTAATCTCCAATTTTAGAGAGCAATTTAACTGATATAATTTATCTAACGCTACATCATAATAATGTAAATTCTAATATTTTCACACTTTTATGGTGTAAATTTTACACTAGTTATATCAGTTAAAATTATACTGGCTATATCAGTTAAACTACTCCAGAAAATTGACAGCAGCAAGCTGCCACCAATTTTATGGAATAACGTAACACTTTTTTTTACAGTGTGCGTTCTTTCACCATACTTTGAAAACTTTTGATTGCAAGAAATATTGAATTTTGTAATAAGTCACTGAATGGACAAGATATTAAAGCAAAACTTTATCCACGTCCTAAAACTAACGCTTGCTCGACTAACAAAGGAAACAATTATTAATGTATGCAAAGCTTGCGAACTCAAATCAAAGAATTTAAGAATGAAATCATAAAAAATAATAAATAAATCCATCAACTCCTTAAAAAAATAAATAAATTGTTTTTGCATTTAAATTTTTTAAAAGAAAACATTAGGACTGTTACATCAAAGACATTTTATGAAAATGGATAATCTGAAGTGAAAAAAAAAATGTATTTTTTTTTATTTTTTATTTTTATTTTTTTTTTTGGAAGCAATGGTAAAATCTTCTGTTATAGATACATACATTAAAGCAAAATTAATGTACATTAACTTAAATATTTTTATATCTTAATTTTGTAAATTATTTAAGGAGTTTCAGTTATTACAGCACAGGGGAAACTAGGGAAGATGGATTATAAGGGCACATTCCTAAATGTTCATATTTAAAAGGTGTTCAGAAATTTATTGACAAGTATCAACCAAATCTAACAGAGTAACTTAAATGAATGCCTTTGTTTCATTCAGAAAGTTGAAATGAGTATGGAAAAATCAGATGTGAGGCATTTTCAAATTAAGGTTAGGTTTTTAAGAAATATTTTGAAAGTTTTTTTGAAATAAAATACATCATAGAAATTTAAGTAAGTAGGTTTAAAGTAATGCAGAATTATCCAGCTTTCCTTCTAATCGTAAAGATTGTATTGACTTAATACTTCTGTCGAGCTAATGCTATTCCTATGGGGAGAGTAATTTTTAAATTATTTGAATTTCGACATTTTTAAATAATATATATATACATATATTTTTTGCATTGTATAGCTGAGGTGCCTCTTCATATTGCATCTTTTTTATTTTTCGATTTTTAATTGCAGATATTTTATTAAATGACACTTTTATTTTTCGAGCCGGTTTTGAAAGTGAAACTAACTTTGTAAAAAATACCTGCAACCGAAATCAAAAAATTTAAAAAGATGAAGAAAAACTTCAACTATTCAATGCAAAATAAATAAACAAATAAATAAATAAAATAAAATAAAATAAAATAAATAAAAATTCTAGAAATGCAAACGATTTATTTGAAAATTACCTCCCTACAGGAATAGCTGAGTGCCTTTCCGGGCAGGGACAGGAGCCTCGACATAACGATTAGCTATTCTTTAGAAGAGGTTTGTGTGAGGAGGGCTTGACATTATCAATATGAGGGAGGGTTGACCCCAAGACTCCCTTAATTAAGTGATCTTTAAAGTCAAAGGTTATATCCTCCTTATACCTGACCCCATATAGTTTAATTTATTAAATTTTAAGTTATTTAAATATTGTTTATTAATTCAATTTATGGGAAGTAAGTAATATTTAAATAATAAATAATATTTTAATAATATATTAATGTTAGTAATATTAAAGTTATGATAGGTAATATTTAAATAATAAATTGATATTAGTGAAATTTAAGTATATATAAGTAACATTTAAATTATAAATAAATCTATAATTTCTTTTAGGCACATAAAAAATGCTCACTTAAAAAATATGCTCTCTTAAATGTATTTATCGCTCATAATTCAGTAAGACGGGTATTTCCAACACAATCCGAATAATGAAACAAAACGTTTAAAAAAATTAAAACATTACGTCTCATTTCACCATATGGAAATATATAACACATAACCAAATTATAGCTGTTTCCATCTACAACCGGAATATTATTCGCCTTTTTTAACGGCTCTGCATATGGTAGAGAATTGTATCTATTAATAACATGAATTCCAAAATTTGTTTTATTTAAGCGACACACATATTTCAGTTGAGACATACATATTTCCCTTCAGCAATTTCCTTTAATAAGAAGAATGGTATCCGAATATTTTTGTTCAGCCCTGTGCATGAGATTTAGAATATATATTTAAAGAGTAAAATGCAAAAAACTAACTAAATTTAAACGCACATAGCAAATTTTAAAACGTGGGCCTCCGTGGCTGAGTGGTTAAGACATCACGCCGCTAATCGTGAGGTTGTGGGTTCGAATCCCACTGGCTCCATTGCACACACTCTTTGTGTGGAGCTCCTGGTTGTACGTCTCTTGTGTTGTAATATTTCCTTGTGTGCTATCTCGTCCCTGTATACTGACGATGGCTTATAAGCAGGCTTCATGTCGAGCACACAAGTCAGATGTATGTTGTTCAATAAACAATAAATTTTAAAACGTTCTCTCCAGCAATTATGAAAGAAAGACAGTCCTATAACTGATCTCTTTTGTGTGCCCCATTAAATTTATTAAAAAAAATGCTATGAATCCTTTGTTTCAACATGATCGTAGGGAAATGCAATGATTTATATCCGTTTCAATACATTTCAAATTGCGTCATGTTATTAAAATGCTCTCCAAACGATTTTTCTTCCAATACCATAATGCAAGCGAATTCTTTAGAATGTCCCTGTAAATGAACCATTAATCATATATACTTCATATGTAATACCAAACATGCTTTGTGCACCCTAAATAATAAGCTTTATAAATTTCAGGGCAATTTGAGTATATTTACGGGAGTTAGAAGCGTGGACAGTCGGACTGACAAATTGAATGTGTGAGCACTTTTCAACTTTGTTCGAAAGTACTAAAAATAAAACGAAGTAAGCGATATTTACCTGATGAAAAATTCTGAATTTATCTCTGCTATTTTTCCGGCTGTGTGTTTTATATAAGCTTTAGAATTTTTGTCCTCTGAAGCATCTTTTAAAATTCAATGTACAAAATATTTACAGCAGATGTGAATTGACTATACACCTGTCAAATATATCTCATAAACGACTAAAGTAAAAAGATTTGATAAATGTAATTTTCTTACATGGGAATCCAAGCTTGATCATTGTTTCTGTTAAACTTTTGCTACGTCTATTTTAGTGAAGCTATTTATAGCTTAATGTGATTGACAATATCCGCCTGTTTCTAAGAGAATAATATTTTTCGGATATTTGTACTCAATTTATTTTAGTTTCTTGACTAGAGAATCATGATATATTTTACGGAAGAAGAAAAAATGAAAAAAAAAAAAATAAGAAAGAAGAACAGTTCATACCCATAATAAATTTAGTAAAATTTTCTAAAATTTCTAGAATGCTGTAACAAAACACTAATAATGTAAAATAAGATTTCTGTAACCCTAAATAACCTTATAGTAAATCTATCATTCCTAAAAAAAGCATGGCGATTTAGACGCCGAGAGTTAGTTGTGAAAGCAAATAATTTATTTGCCGATTGGCGACTGGCGACCATGAATCTGCACCTCAGTACGCATGCCAGCTGGGAATGAACGGAATTTCTCTTTCATTTTCAGACGTTTGGGGAGAATTTGCGGATAAAACATGTTTTATAGGAGTGCGGGGACTTTTTCTTAAAAAATTACTAATAATGAAATTTTCAGGGTGATAAAAAAAAATAAGTTATTCATTTCAGAGGGCTCTAGATTGCGTTCTACTTATCTGAATGAGATGAAATTCGAAGTACAGATAAGACAAGCTGTGCGCTTGATATTTGAAAAAAAAAAATTGTAAAAATTAATGATACAAATTTTGCCACAGAGAAAGGGGAGAGAACTGCAATACGCTTAAAACATACAATTCATTTTATACATAATATATAATATTAAAAAAGGTCAACTGGCCAATGAAAATTCAAAATCCACCGTAAGATTTTCAATGCAGTAGACTCATCGCATCCCGCACTCGACAGATATGGCGCATTCACATATCCATGCAAGAATAAAGTTGCCCACTTCGGAAGGCGTTCTGTCGATCCAGATTTGAACTAGAGATCATTCAAAACATGCGCTTCATATTTATTTTAAAAAATACAAAGAAAAAAAATACGAAATTTTAAAATACAAATTTTTGCTGCTAGGGGGGGGGGCGATGTGATACTAAACACACATAACACTAGCGTTAAAAATTTCTAATACAGGCGATACAACAAAAAAAGTCCTTCCGGCAATGCCCGGAGGAAGAGGTAGCTTTCATATACTTATTTATTTATTTATTTATTTTAAATTAAGTTATATTATTCAAACATACGAAGCTCAAATTAGTGGAACCCGATATTGTAAGATTGAATGCTAGTTTTTGTCAAAACTGAATATTAATAGGAATATTTTAGAAATTAGTCAAATTTTATTCAACCTGGTTTCATTTTCAACGATTAAGAGAGTCGCCAAATTCCACCATATCATTAAAAAAGTATGCCATTTTAAAGCTACATGATGGCTAAAACAAACCAATGAGCTTGGCCGAAATCTTAATTCATGTGCACATGCACACTCATATCGAAATCCATTAATATATATACGAGTGCTGTCGCGGGCAAATTGATTTTTTAAAAGTCACCCACATTAGAAATTCAAACTCAAACAATCTCAGGCGTTTTTTAAGATAAAGACAAAGTAAAAAATACTCCGGAATTCATTATTAAGATAAATAGTTTAGAAAGAACCCTTTTTCAATTTCTAATTTTTGTTTGTACATCATTAAACATTTAAAAGATTTTTGACAAACTTAAATGGCCGCCATTTTGAAACAAGATGAAATTGGACAGTGAACTCGGTCAAGACATTGATATGTGCTATGTACACACTAGGCCGGTCAAATTGTCATAAATAAATGCAAAAATTCTGCTAGAAGATTTTATGTTTTTAAACTGTTTATGGGGATGATAGTAACAAGAATTAATGGTTTTCCAACAAAATATCTCGAGGCTAAATTTTGTGGAGCCAAAAAACCACAGAATTTTCGGACTTTTTTCAGTGTTTTGCCCATAACTCAAAAAATATAAAATTTTTGCGTACCATACTCAATTACAAAAAGAAAGAGCATTAAATTTTCTACAAATTTCATATTAAAACTGTTTTTTAAAGTCAATATTAAGTGCGCTATAACTTTCTGAAAATGGCTCTTTTTTTCTAACTTTGTGGAAAAATTGCAAAAACGAAAATTTGACACAATTTTTCATTATTTTATCCTCTTTAATGTAACTTATTTAAATTACAGGCATTTGCATGATAACAATCATGATGAATTACAAAAGGTAACATTGTAAAAAAAATTAAGAACATTATAACTTTTTTTGTATTTAGAGCTTTAGTGGAGAATATTATAACTTTTTTTGTATTTAGAGCTTTAGTGGAGAATATTATAACTTTTTTTGTATTTAGAGCTTTAGTGGTGAACATTAATATTAGGTATATAACTGAATGTAAATACCTAATAAATAATACTTACGGTGACAATTTTACATCCGCTTCTTCTGGATAAATAATGTAGTTGACATTTTCGTAGTTGATCCCATTACATTTTTTACAAATTGCCGAGAATTTGAGTCTTAATTTATGAAAAGAACATGCTTTGCTGCACCATTTTCTACAGCTACAAGACACAACATGGAGCAAGAATGCAAGTGCCGGGTCTTGGCACATTTGAACTGGCTGAAAGAGATCCTGTGAGCCCACCCACATCCTTCAGGAGGGATGTTGTGTCCTAGCCTAGCTTGTACCTGATGATAACATCGGAGAAAATTATACTGCGCAGCCTCTTGTGTTGGTGGTAGTCTTGTAAAATGAACTTTGCTTTTTTGAGGCAGATTTAGCAAGTAACTGGAACCTCAAGTTGTTCAATTTCTGTGTGGTATCTTTACATCCACTGTATCGTGCAATAATGAACTTTTCAGAAGCCTTGATGATTTCTCGACGGGTAGAATCTGGTTTATTGAACATGCAGGCTATTTTTCCAAGCTGATCATGTTTTTTCAATGTGTTACAAAACTTTGACTTTCTTTGCCCAAAAAATAGCGGATGTTGTATCGCATACGCAGATTGCATGAGTGAAAAGAACATGGTTGTAATTTTATTTGAACGACATGGTTGAATACCACTTGGTTTCGATGTTATCTCTTCTGGATTTTAGAAAAACATTTTTTTGTGCTGATAGCCTAAGCTCGTCATAATCACGAGAAAGTCAATGTCTTCCCGACAATTTCGACGCTTTCAGAAGATTCGGCTCTTGAAATGGCTGAGGTAACTATCATGACATCCGCTTCTTCTTTTGCCTGCTCAACTTGAATTCTGTTACTTTGAAGATATTGTTTTGAAATTTTTAATTTGTTTTAAGCAATGAAATAACGCGGCTCTTGTTTTTGTCATTGGTTTCGTCAACGGATGATGCGGGTGGTCTCTTTTCTCTCCACTTGTTACAGATTGATCTAGTTTTACGCGATAAAAAGTATAATACATCTACAAGTCAGGTTGTCATCTGCAAGTCAGGTTCGTGCTGAATATGCTCAATTACTTTCTGGGACCCTTCATCCCCACGTTTTTCAGCATCTTTCAAAAATGTCATTTTCGTTTCTAGTTTCATTACTTTGTTAATCAAATTTCTCTTTGCGTAGGGCTTTTTTTATTGTTTTTCGTTGAAGTCACCGGGATTACTTAGTCACATAAGAAGCAATTATCTTGAATCTTGAAAGAAATACTTGATATGAGAGAGAAACAATAGTCTGTGTGAATCTGCACCCCGACGAACATATGCTGCTTTCATTCTCTTATTCGCATATGTTTTTCAGCAATCATCCTGTATTCTAAATTCCTTGGTACTTTTCAAAAAATTTATGAATATTGCTTTTGATGAATATCTCTTTGACGCTAAACGCTATGTTCAAAGAGCTTGGCAAGTCCTTTCTGGCGCACAACGCGAGTATCACTACTTGAAGACGGTTGGGAAATGAAGAACAATTTTGGTTAGAGCTCACTCATTTTTCATTACTACACTAGAAGAGATGCAATAAACTTAATTGCAGCATATTAGAAGAGTATGTCTTTAAAAAAGAACACTTGCATCTAAATGAAAGCAGCTCTGCAACGTCACTGATCACAATCTTCCATCTGCATTCCTTTTTTTCCCCGCCCCCCCCCCCCTTTGTAATTGTTTTTTTATAGGATTTCTAGAATTTGTGCATCTTCTGCCTGCCTTTCTTAAAACTTTCATTTTTCATCAATCAATAGGTCTATTTAATTTTCATTGTCGGTGATGAAAAAGAAAATGAGATAAGAGGCGAAAAATAGGTCACTTTCTGTAAAGTTAAAGAAAGGCGACATTTTAAAAAAACCATAGCGCGCTTAGTAATGAGTTTAAAAAAACGTTTTTATAAAAAAAAATCATAGAGAATTTAATGCTCTTTCTTTTTGTAATTAAGTATGTTACGTAAAAAGTTTATAATTATCGAGTTACAGGCAAAATACTGAAAACAATTTTACTTACATTCAGTTAAATACCTAATTTTAATGTTCTTTACTAAAGCTCTAAATACAAAAAAAGTTACAATGTTCTTAATTTTTTTACAATGTTATCGTTGTAATTGATCATGTTTTTATCATGCAAATACCTGTAGTTTAAATAAATTACATTAAAGAGGATAAAATAATAAAAAAAATGTGCCAAATTTTCGTTTTTGCATTTTTTCTACAAAGTTGGAAAAAAAGAGTCACTTTCAGAAAGCTGTAGCGCGCTTAATATTGGCTTTAGAAAAACAGTTTTAATATGAAATTTGTAGAGAATTTAATGATCTTTCTTTTTGTAAATGAATATGATATGCAAAAACTTTAAAATCTTGCTACAAAAAGAGTTTCTGAGAATATTTGTATTTTTACACTCTTGAAATAAGTTGTAATAAAAGGGGTGCACTTAATAATTAATATAAGTAATTTGACATATATATATATATATACATATATATATATATATATATATATATACACACACACATATATATATATATATATATATGTATGTATGTATATATATATATATATGTCAAATTATTGACATATATATATATATATACATAATATATACATAATATATATTTACCCCTCCCCCCAAAAAAAAGGGGGGGGAGGGGTAAACTACTTATGCAAATTATTCATTTTAATGTATGATAAATATATAATAATAAATTAGCATGCTTAGTTTATCTTGTCATAAAAGCGTAGCTATTATTTGAAAATTCCGCAATGTAATTACCATATAAATTCAAGAATTTCTTCCATAGAGAACATTATTAGCTCTATAAATAAATTAGTAACTGCCTTTAATTAAAGTAAGAGAGTTTTCATCAATCGTTAAGAAAACCGTTTCTGGGAATGTATGTTTACTACCTTGGAATGTGCTGTTATATATATATATATATATTATATACACATATATATATATATGTGTATATAATATATATTTATCATATAAATCGCAGTTTAAATTGAAATAATTAGTATAAGTAATTTGACATATATATATATATATACATACATACATATATATATATATATATGTGTGTGTGTGTATATATATATATATATATATGTCAAATTACTTATACTAATTATTTCAATTTAAACTGCGATTTATATGATAAATATAAAATAATAAATAAGCATGATTAGCTTATCTTACATGAAATTGTGATTGTGATTTGGAAATATCAGAATATAATTATTACAAATATTCAAGTCATGTAGGATAGTAGATCATATATAGTTGATCAAGGCAATATTAACTTTAAAACAATCTTAACTTAAACGCCTTTGATAATTTATTTCAGATTTATCTGTCACAGTATTCAATGTAGTAAGTCTTAAATAACTATAAGCTCAAAGGCTTTAATTTTCTGTTAATAGATGGCAGCACAATTCAACAGTATAAAAGAAAAAATTTTCCTCTTTAGAAATAAATATGGAAGTTGTGGATTTGTAGATTTTACGACAAGTCCTACCATTAGGAATCCTACTGTCTCGGTGAGCACTAAATCGCACAACACTCCAGGATATGCAAACCGCAGGCTCCTCCCACACTAGAAACGAGTGCCATCTACTGGTTAGTCCTAAAATAATAACATCTTGAAAGATTCTTTAAATTAATTTTACTTTTTTATGAACAATTGATTAAAAGCACTCTTATGTATAATTTATTATAATAATAAATAATTATTATATGCCCTATTTCCGATTACCCATAAAATGTTCATTTTATGATATAAAAGCATTAAGCTACTTGAATTTGAAATAAAAAATTTTTAAAAGAAAATAAATAAATAGAAATAAAAAATGAGAAGGGAGGATATATGTTAATATCAAATATTTAATTTATATGCTTTAACATTGAACTTTTACTAAAGAATATACGTTTATGGTGTGGCCAGGTGAAGATCTTGTCATCTGATCAAGGCTCTAAATTACGAGACCATCTTGCGAAGCCATTTGGAGATCAAACAACAGGATGTACCTTTAATTAACAGGCGAAACAAAGTATGCTCGACGACAAGCAAATACTGCAGAAATGATGGCACGCGAAACAAAGTTTATTGCCGCTTCGCGGCAATTAGGCGGTCGTTCGCCCCGATACCAGGTATCTAACCCGTTAAGCTGAGATAACTCGGCAGGTAGGGGCCTGGTCATCAGTTAGAAAGAAAGAAAGATTGGCAATCAGAGTCTATAGATTCACTCAAAAAATATGTAACCAAAGTTTATACCGCGGGACTTTTTATACCAAATATAATACACACCTAAAGAATAGGTCCAAAAACTTATTAGAAATTACTCGACTACGAAGCAACACAGGAAACGTCATAAAACAAATACTAAAACTTATTTCGAAATATTGTTGCTTTACACCCAAATTTTGTTTGCAATCCTCTGTGACGATCGTCATAATATTAAACTGCTAGCTTCTCCAAATATATGCAATGTAATAGATACAGTAAATGATGACATACTAGAAACTGAATTCATACAATCAATTTTTAGACACATTATTATATATAATGTAATTGACTGAAAAAATGTTGTGGTAACAGAACTCCCAATCATAATGTATTAATTGTATGAAAATTTAATGAAGATAATAGACTGCTGAATAGTTGCAATTAACAACATACCTAATACATTACTCAGCTTCCTCTTCTGTTATACAAGGTATACAAATATATGGGCAGCAGGTCACACCAGTAGCATCCAATGTCAGTGAAAATAAAGAAGAGGTAAACTACTTTGATACATAGAAAACTTATGCTCTTTTTTGGGAAAAAAATAACAATTCAATACATAAATAAAACATTGGGCCTAGATTGTTGGATGGCTCAGACCAGGCCCGGACTGGCTCCTTTGGGGGCCCTCGGCGACGGCGAGAGACTGAAAATGGGCCCCTTACGGGAAATTTAGCGAAAACAGAATATTATATTTAATTTTTAAATTTAGGCTTGGATGGCAAAAAACATTTAGGCTATTTTGTCACTTGGAAAATAGTAGAGTATAATGTAAGCATTTTGTAAAGTTGTTAGCTTACTTTCACAATATATATTTACAGGGCCGTAGCTAGGAGTGAACAATAGGAAGGGGCTCAAGAGAATGTAGGGGAGCTCATATTTTTTTTCTTTCTTTTTAATGTAGAAAGATTTGAAAAGAAAAGTTTTTAATCAATGTATTTTACCTGCATTAACCTACAGAGCAGAAACGTGGACACTAACAAAACGGATGATACAAAGATTACAAACAACACAGAGAAGCATGGAAAAATGTATGCTAGGCATAATTAGAAGAGACAGAAAGAGGATAACCTGGATAAGAAATCAAACAAAAGTTTTTGACATCTTGAAAGAATCAAGCAGCTAAAATGGAAATGGGCTGGGCACATTGCAAGAAGACAAGACAATAGATGGAGCACACATATATTACAGTGGTATCCCAGAGATGTAAAACGACCAAAAAGACGACCACAAGTAAGATGGAGTGACGAAATTAGAAAAGTGGCTGGTGTAAATTGGATGACGAAAGCACTAGACAGAAAACATTGGAAAAATCTGGGGGAGACCTACATCCAGCAGTGGATCGAAAACGGTTGATGATGATGATGATGATGATGAGATATATATATATATATATATACATATAGAAGCATTAGATAATACTACAAATCAACATAAATATGTGGAATATATATATATATATATATTTATATATAATAAAATATAAACCCTTAAATCGGCAAAAAGTACGATTTTTTAAAAAAATTCTGTGTTGCAAGGGAATTGCAAGAAGTGTAAGTCACCGATTTTGACGAAAGTGGTATCGTTGGAAAGATTTAATTGTGAGGAGTAATGGAACTACTCGTCGCAAATGAGCCTTTTCGACATGCACGACAATTTATGTCACGTAGCTAATGAACACTTACTGGGAAACCGCAAAAAAATTTGGTCTCTATTTTAACGAAAATGGTATCGCTGAAAAAATATTACCAGAAGGATTTAGAAACTCAATGGAATCACCCGTCGGAAATGAAACGTTTTAAAGATATCCGACAATTTATATCACGTAGCTAATGCACACTTACTGGGAAACTGCATTAAGTTACATAAATCGTCGGATATCTCGAAAACGACTCATTTCCGAAGGGTAACTCCATTGAGTTTTTTACTTCTCAAAATGATATCTTTCCAACGACATCATTTTCGTCAAAATCGAGGCAACAATTTTTTGATGTCCTCTGTTAGGTGTGCACTAGCCCAATATGTACTAGCTACGTGGCTTAAATTATCGGATATCTCGAAAACGGCTCATTTCCGATGGGTAGTTCTTTTGAATTTTTTACTCCTCACGATAAGATCTTTCCAACAATACCACTTTCGTCAAAATCTAAACTAATTTTTTTGCGATTCCCCAGTAAGTATGCACTAGCTACGTTACACAAATTGTCAGATATCTCGAAAACGACTCGTTTCCGACG
Source organism: Maratus speculifer (assembly GCA_964019185.1). Taxonomy (NCBI): domain Eukaryota; kingdom Metazoa; phylum Arthropoda; class Arachnida; order Araneae; family Salticidae; genus Maratus; species Maratus speculifer. The sequence continues at coordinate 13,146,817 of OZ025301.1, read as the reverse complement.
GTTAGTTCCAGTGAGTTTTTTGCTGCTCACGATGAGCTCTTTCCAACGATACCACTTTCGTTAAAATCGGCGGCTTACACTTTTTGCAGTTCCCTAGTTAGTATGAAAACTCCAAATTCCTGCATCACGGTTCAAACCGTGAATCTTCTGCTTACTAGCGAGTCTGTTTTCCCAACAGTCTTTCACATCTTTTCCTTGAAGGACATAGCTGACGCTTTGTTTGTTTGTTTGTGTTTCATGCTGGCCAATTATCTGCACGTGGGACATAGGCCCTAAGATGATGGATGCCCTCCGTGGGGATCTTTCTAAAGGAGCCTAACTCGTATTTACGCAAGGAAATGCAAGGTTCGAAGAAAACCACGGAAAACTCCGAGCGGTTGGGCCGACGGTCGCGATTGTGTTCGAACCCAGCACCTATTGTCTACCAGTTTGGAGGTCAGAACCTCTCGGCCACTGATGGGGCCATAGCTAACGCAAATTGCCAACTCGTAACAGCTGTATCTGGAGTACTACCTACCATCATGCTAAATATTATGCTATCAGATGGGTCTTTTAAAATAATATTACAGAACATTGAACCAATTATTTGTTGTAAAGGTTTGCATGGGCCCGAGTTTGGCCCGAGACCCGTATCCAGCCCGGTCAGTGGGTCTGTCAGGCAAAGAAATTTAGCGGGAGTGCTGGGCCGATAATAAAAAATTAGGTAACCTGCCAATCCGATATAAAAACTTAAACGAAGACGATAAAATATGATCCGCTTTCAGTGAATGACTTTCGCGAGAATGAATATAATTGTGCGTCACGAGTCGATGCTAGTTTGACGCCATCCAAACAAAATCGCGGGCATCGGACTGTTATGTGATATCAGAGGCAGAGTTTAATTTTTTCAGCAGACTCATACTTAAGGCCGTGATCAGTGTGCATTCTTTATTTCTACGTAGTAGAGTCGGGCCAGAACTGGACTTAAATGTTCGCAGAATGTGTAGGGCAGTTACACAGGCAGGGTTTAATTTTTTCATAAGACTCATACCTAAGACCTTGATCAGGTGTGCACTTTTTTTCTACGTAATAGAGTTCTCAGAATGTGTAGGGCAGTTACTATCTTTTTTAAAAATATTAATAGCGATAATAAACTTCTGTTAATGAAATCTTTGGAAGTATAAAGGTGGTTTTCAATCCACTGTTCAATAACGCGAAACTTTCTGACTAATTTTTTAACTGTAAATGCTTAAAATTGACATGCGCGACTATTAAAAGATTTGGGAATAGAAAAAATTTTCCGTTTTCGGTAAATAAATTATCAAATGGTAAGAGATTTTTGTCACGTGACTGCAGGTTTTTCCCCTTTTCAATGATATCGCTTCCAAAAATTCAATTCAAAATGTTAACTTTGACAATAATTCTAAAAGATATAATGTCGTTATCAAAAAATGGAAAGCACCATTCGATTACATAGGTTTTGAATAAGAAAAAACTGCAAAACTTATGCATTTCCGAAGAAAATGAATTTAGAAATCTGTCAGGAACTATCTAATTTGGGTTTGAAAGAAGTTCTAATAAATGACAGAGAAATATCTTCACAAATATATTTTTTATAATACATCTTCAAAAGTTAATCATGTTTTTACCGTCTTTTTTTTTTTTTTCTTTAAATCTAAAGTACATTAATTTTATAATGAATCTTTATTTGAATGTTCAAAAATCTAGGCTTCTAAGTAATCATTAATGTTATTATCGTGTATTTTCTATGTTGAGAAAATACCGTGATTTTAAAGTACAGTTTTAAAATATAAAATATTTCATAAATGTGTATGTAGTATTCTTTAAAAGAATCTTAATAGTATGTTAAGAAAAACTAATTTTTTGTGCGCAAATTGAGTGGAATCGGGTCGTCCTTAACAACTTAACCAAGTATTAAAACTTTTAAACATTTTTCAATGTTTAAAAATTTTCTCATTTTTTTTCTTTCCTTTTTGTACTGTCGCTTTCGTACAACTGCTTCATGTTGACTACACTGTGAAATTGAACTAGTTACAACCATATTATATGAGATTGGCAAGTGAGCGTCGCGATGCACTCTGAATCTGATTCTATGAGTACTGCAGAAAGGGCGATGTATCAGTCAACAGCCCTATTCCGTCTGTCCCACGACATGACTCGACGAAACTAATAAATTACCATGAAAAAACTATCAATTGTTTAAAATTTGTTATAAACGCATATTATTATTGGAAAATACTCAATTTTTTTCTTATGTAAGTAGTAATTATACAATCGTATATTCCTTTTTTGAGTTGCACTTCCGGGGCCCCCCTTGGGCTGGGGGCCCTCGGCGATCGCCGACCAGCCGACCTGGCCAGTCCGGGCCTGGCTCAGACGGGTGGGATATGAAATGCAGTCACATCTACGAGCTATATACAGAATAGTTTTGAAAGAAGATAGGTAAGAAATGCATAAAAAAACAACATTTCGTTGTATGCTCCAATAGAGACGTAACGCTGGTTTTTATCAAAAGTTGTCAGATTTGCTCCAATTATAAAGACTTCAGATACTGTTTTATAGTTTAAATATAATAAGCAGATAAATATAAAAGTTTAAGTAACACTTTTAAATAATAAACAGCTCTGTAGGAAATTTTTAATTTTTTTGAAAAAATGTCAAAAATGACAAATTTTATCGAAAATTTCGATTTTTGGCGCAAAAGCGCAGACTCAAGCCATTTTTTTTCAGCGGTAAAATTTCACGCAGTTCATGTACTAGTATAAAGGTAACTTTTGGCACCTACCCGTTTTTGATTTTTAAAAAAATATTTTTTTTTCGCTCCACCCTATTCACCATACTTCCTTTAATAATGGAAATCAATTTTATCATGCGTACATATCTCATTTTGACTAGTTAATGTACATCTATCTTTTTAATGTCCCACATTTGCACACGATTGGTGACGATGGTGGGATGATGTTTTCATTGGATATCGAAATATTTACCTTTCTTAACTTATATTTTACAGTTATTTTATAGATGTTAGATACCAGTTCATGTTAAATCAAGGATCCTTTACCCTTTATATTTGTTCTTTTCTCATAATTTTCAAGGTATATTTTCTAGCTTCTCTGCTGCTGTCTATTGCATTAGATCTGGTATTAACAATCTATTTTATTTTCTATACTTTTCAGTACAACTATTATTGATAGGATAAAGGAACATTTATATTTGTATTATTTGTACATGGTATGTATGAGTAATATAGAAATAATTCTTTCATAATTGTGTAAAAGATTATTTCATTCGGAAGCGCCTCACAAGAACTGCAACATGTAATATTCTTTAATTAGTATCTAATAATAAAATGTATCGGAGTTCATAAAGCATGTTTCTACAAATCACCAAAATCATCAACAAGAGATTTTAAATATTAAAAAAAAAATCATATTAAACATAATTATAAAACATGAGAACTAGAATTCTAACACTACATTTGATCAACCAGTCTTACTTCCGTCAGCAGGACTGGACAGTTCCAGCCTAATTTTTAAAGTAATATTTTCAGCAGTTTTCGAAGGCCGATTCGCCCGCCATCTTGTTTCTTTGTTGGTCACCTATGACCATTTTATACTTAATTTTTGAACCATTCAAAAATTAAACATAAACAAAAAAAATATAAATTTAAAATGCACATTCCAAACATTATATTTCAAAAAGAAAAAAAAATAAGGGAAGAGAGAGAAGGAATTCATAATTGGCAAACGTTAATTACCTAAATATTAAATTAGTTAAATAAAGCAAATATTCATTTAAAATATATACAGGGTATTTCCAAAAATTTTTTTACAATAAAAGAGGGGTGATACTACACATCAAGACAAACAATATTAAATAGGAGACCAAGGGTCCCAAACGTTTTCCAAAGGAGACAGCCGCCATTAAAGTTTAGGGACCAAAATTTCAAATAAACATAAAAAACGGAAAAATTGGTTCATTGATTTGCGGTTTTCACTAAAACTATTCTTTATGTCGGTATTTTCTTAAAAATAAATTATAAAGATAAATTTCAAAAAATGTCGATAGAGGGCGCTTTAGACTTTGGAGTAACGAACAACTATTTTTTGCCGTTATTTTTTGCATCTCATTAAATGTTTTCGGAAGCTTAGACTTAAACTTAAGTTTTTAGCTCAAAATCTGAATAGTAGGGAGTAGTTAAGTAGCACAAACTGAACTGTGTTTAAGGGGGGGGGGGGGGGTGTTCAAATTTAAAATAATTATAGAAAATGGAAAAATTTGTCGATTCGTTTGCGGTTTAAAATAAAACTATTCTTTAAGTCAGTATCTTCTTGAAAATAAATTTAAAGATAATTTTTTAAAAATTCCATTACAGGGCGCCTTAAATTTCAGAGTAACCAACAATTAATTTTAACCATTATTTTTTTTGTTCAAATTAAATGCTTGCAAAAACTTATTAAATGTTTTCGGAAGCTTACATTTAAACTTAAATTTTGAGCTCAAAATCTGAATAATTAGGAGTAGTTAAGTAGCGCAAATTGAAGTGTCTTGAGGAGTTAAAATTCAACACTCCCCCCTCCTCGAACACAATTCAATTTTTCGCAACTTAAACACTCCCAACGATTCAGAATTTGAGCCTAAAATTTAAGTTTATGCATTTTGAACAGTTAAAAATAGTTGTACGCCTAAAATTTGTATAATACGTCTAAAATAAATTGCTAGAGTTAGAACCTAATGCGTTCGTTTAATTCTGAGATATAATCTTTTTTGGATGATATGAGACAAATTTTATTCAAGATATACGCTACTCGCAATTATTATTATTATTATTATTATTATTATTATCAAAGTTTTATGTTGTTCTTAAATTCGAAGATAAATATTAGCGAAAAACACATAATTTGAGTTAAAAGAAAAGAAAAGAAAAGAAAAAAAAAAAAGAGAGAGAAACCTGACAAGATTGGATGATATTTTATATTAAAAAATGTATTTTTATAATTTTTGAACCGTTTAATATTTGATGAGATAAAAAGTCTTTTAAAAATAAATAAATTTTACTCCCCTCCTCCACACACACAAAAAAATTGCGAATATATTATAAACTTATATGGAAATACATAATCGGATTCAATTTTAGGTCTCACTTTCAAGAACGGCGAAATTTATGCGGAAAAAACAGCTGACACTGATAGTGTATTACATTATTTTATACATAAAAATAAAAATAATACAAAAATATAAATAAAAAATATAAATATATAAAAAATATAAATAAAATAAAAATATACAAAAGCGAAGATAGAAAAAAGAAATTTATCATTATCATTGACATCTTTAGCCACAATATGCATTCATTTCTGAAGAACTGACGGTCTTATAATTTTGATTTAAATAACCTCCCGTAAGACAGATAATCGATTGTTCCTGCCAAAAGAGAACAGCAACAAAGTGTTTTTATGCCATTTATATTCCAAGAGCCGACCGCACAAAACCCTAAGTCATCGAACACGAGGAAAATTCTTTTATTTTATCGAAAAAATTTAAGGAAGGAATATGGAAGGAATCTAATAATCCATGTCTGCCGGAAGAGGTGCATAAACCAAAAATGAATACCAGTAGTGGTTCACTCGTACGTTTAAAATTGTGTTTGTTGCAGGGCCGTAGCTAGAAGTGAATAGTAGGGGGGGGGGGCTCATATTTTTTTTCTCTCTCTCTCTGACGCAGAAAGATAAATTAGTGCATATTTACACTGTAGATACTATGTTTCTTATTAAACTGTAATAATAATTTCATTTTATGCTGAGAAAAGTACAGGATGGTGAAAATTTTGAGTGAAAAATGGTGTAAAATTAAACATCATGTTGGTTTTATGTGTACAAATAAGATGAGGGAGTGTTGAAACACTTACTTTAGGTACAATTTAATATTTCTGCAATACCGTGAAGGGGTCTCAAAAATAAATTAAATTTTGAACAAAATTTCATTTGAATTTTCGGAACAGAAATTTATTTAGTGACCTTGGAACCGTTTCCAGGGGGGGCTCAAAATATTTTAGGGGGGGCTGAGCCATCCATAGCGCCCCCTTAGCTACGGGCCTGGTTTGTCTTACAATCAAAAGTATGAAAACATGGAAAATTGAGTGCAGGAAAACATAATGCTAAGTCTACGAGCCAACCACTAGTGGTATTCATTTTTGGCTTATGCACCACTTCGCTTCCGGCAGACATGGATTATTAGATTCCCTTATTACTACTCCTCTTTAAAATAAAGGAATATTTCTTGTGCTCGATGACTTAGGGTTTTGTGCGGTCGGCTCTTGGAATATAACTCACTCGTAATAATGTTTTAGCCAGAAGTATTAGTTTAATATTGTATAAAACAACGGTAAGTTTTCTTTGAAATGTGCAGCAATGGAACTTGTATTTTCAAAATATTTGTCGCATCTTTAACGAAATTTATATACATAAATTTCGTTAATCGAAATAATCGTTCGTAAATCGAAGAGTAAGTATTTCTTTATAATTTCTGCCAAATAATTTATTGGTTAGGTGTATTGGTACCCTAATAGCATTCATGGTCACAGTGACGTTACTGTGAGTAACTTTGGTCACATCACATCTGTGACCAAAATGCCACCCCTCAGTGACTTCACATTGTGACTGAGATGTGACTTTCTTAAAAATCTTTAGAAATTTATAAATATCCTTCAAAACATGTTATTTGCTTTTAAAAACATGTTCCTGGCAATTTAAATATCGTCGCTTTTGTCACAGTTTTGTCACAATGTTAATGTCAAATTAGTCACAAATGACACATTTTTCACAAATTTGTCACAAAAGAGCTCTAAAACGGCCATAACGACTTCACATTTTAGTCACTGTGACTTCACATCGACAATCGATGGTCACAAAGTCACAATGTGACTTCACAACGACGTTGCAGTGACGTCACCTTTATGGGATATTAACGAGTAAAAAAAAAAAGAGAGAGAGAGAGAGAAGAAAGAAACTAAACACAGACAAGCAGTATTAACTAAATATGTTTTAATTTCAGCGTAAAAATAATTAAAAAAATAACATATTCCTCGACCTAAAACGCATGTTATCACATGTAACACTTAACAGACCATAACAGTATCAAATAATATCAATTTTACCAAACATAAAGCCCCATACTGCAAAACAAACGTCATGCTGCCGATGTGTTCAACGCAATTAACAATTAAGACAATTGAAATGAAGGGGCGCCAAGTGATTTATTGTGCTATAGATTGAAATTTTATTTTACGGGGGCCCGTTTTTTAATCTTATTGTTACAAGCAAGTTAATAATATCAACTGCTGGTTTACTGAATATGTAGAAATTCAAAAATTGAATCCGTATAGATGATGATACTAGACATTTTTCCGAGGTGCCTGGGGCCTATGCCCCACATCCCCGGTCACAGAGCAGCTTGGAAAATAACCAGGTGAAAAATCTCTGGCAGCAATGTAAAATAAAATTCGGGGTAGGTAACAAACAAAAAAGATACAAAAAATAAAGAAAATAATAATTAAAAAATAAAAGATTAGTAAAAAATGTAAGTTAAAATTTACAGCAAATTAAGGGATCAGCTCACGCAACGACACAGGTTCTCCATTTTTACCGGCACATATTATCGGACACCTGGTCCGGTACTACCGTAAGGAGACTCCTGTGCGCTACGCTCGCGGGCGGACAAAAGCCTGCTCGCTCCTGAGAGCGCTCTTAAATAGACTTAGAGTGAGGAGGCGGTGCCAAAGGCGGGGTTAACCCGTCTGACGTCACCGGATCCTACAAGCAAGTTCAGCTAAAAATTAAGTTTAAATTAAAGATAAATAGAAGAAACAGGGCAAAATTAAATTAAATTAAAGGTAAACAAGTTAAAAAATATGTAGAGCATTTAAAATCATTCCTACTTTAGGTCTATTACGATTATTAGTGTCAAATATATCATACATCGGAAGTGTGTTTAAAGCATCATTGTCAGAGTTTTCTAAAGATAAGTGAAAGTTAATGTTTAAATTTAAATCTTGTATGAAATCGTTAAGTTTTGGAAAATCAATTTGTTTATATAAATGATAATTACGGACATAATAAGGCACATCATAAATTATCCTTATAGTAGAATTTTGGGATCCGTAATAGAAAAACCTTATCATGATTTGTAAACTTTTCTCTGCAAATATTTGTGGTGTGAGTTTTAATTTAAATAGTGCTTAATTTTAAAGTAGTTTTAGTCTTTCATTGTTATAAAAACAATTTTAAAACCACTGGTTTAAGAGTGAATGTTCATCTATTCATATCAATAATCGATACATTGATAGTAGTCAATTTAGTTTATTTATTTATTACTTTTTTTTATCTTGCTAATTTATGTTAGATTTTTTTATTATTATCAGTGCATCATCGAGATATTATTGCAGACGGATTTATTAAAAACGTGATGATCAATTAAATATCGAAATACATTTCTGAGATTCTATCAATTTTAATTTTATCTGCAAGGACTCATTTCATGCTAAACTGAATTGACCACTAGCACGAGGCGGGGTTAACAATGTTTCCCACAAGCATTGCGGTATTTGATTGGCTTTCGGGGAATGCTTGTGGGATAAACCGAGAAGCTGATTGGCATTAATCCATCGTGACGTTCTTTGACATTAGAAATGCTTGTGGTCCATTAGCTTATCTCTGTGATTTTTTTAACCTCGCTTCTCGCAAAATTTTCGAGATAATATGGATAATTCTTAAATTTCGCCAATGCGGGAATGTGTTGTCTGATTCACTAAGCCCGGCACAATAATTTGGTTATGTACACCGTTATCACATTCCATTTGCATGTTCTTTCAGTATGAATAACTTTCTCAGCGTTATATATGTATAGATGCAAAAAATTAATTCTAATTCATACGAATATTTATTAACCCATAGGCGCTTCAAGCACATCAGAAAAAAAAAAAAAAAAAAAAAACATAAATACAGTATTTCTTGATAAATATACGCGCATAAATATCAGAACTCGAAAAACGTATTTATAGTAATGATCAAAATCAACAATAATTATAATTTTAAAGATAATATTAAAAATAAATAAATTTAAAAGCATATTAAAATAATTACAAAGCTTGCGCGCCAGAATTTTGACTATCCCAGATAATGGATAAAATCTTCCTCATTATCATTATTATAGGAAGATTCTGCGTAACTCCACCCCTATTTTAAAAGTAATGTCTCTATAACTCCACCCATATTTTTGAAAAAATGTTTGCACAAAGTTTCGAAAAGGCATTTTACACTTGCATAGTACAAAGAAAAAAAATGGCATTGATAATTTATCGATACCTATATAATAAATAATAATAATAATAATAATAAGTTAATGATAAATTATAAAATACTTCTAAACTAAAAATCCTTTAAGGTATCGGCACACCATCGGAAGTGATTTTTTGAAATTTTAAATATTTTCTCTTGCTATCTATTTTTTTATAATGAGATTTACCTTAAAACTTTGAAAAAATTATATAAAAATTTTAGAAATTACTCAGAAATAGTTTTTAAATAGAAAAATTGTCAAAAATTGTCAAAAATCGATATTTACAAAAAACGTAATAATTCAAATATATATATGTAAATTTTATCAATTACTCAGAAATAATTTTTTTAATAGAAAAATAGTCAAAATTACGTCAATAATCGATATTTACAAAAGACGTAATAACTCAAAAATAAAACAATATATTGAAATTTTGTAAATTGCATAATAAATAGAATAAAAATTAAAGTTTTTAGCTATGTAAAAGAATCACTCTCAAAGTATAACTATATGAAATCTAAATTGGAAAATTTAATTCATATTAAAAAAATTATTTTTATTTTGTACTTCTGGTTCTGGAGACATTTTCATTTTGTAACTTTAGTGGGAGAGGGAATTTTTTTATTATTTTTTTTTATTACGCCATTTATGTAAAATTAGATGAAAAATAGTACCTATTAATTGTTTATTTTTCATATAAAAATACATTATTTTCATTAAAAAAGGATTTTTTTGAAACTGCAATAAATTCGTTATTATTTATACTAGCATCTAGTGAGCATATCTCAATGCTGATTTAAAAAGATTAATTTTCTAAAAATATCTCTGGGTGGGTATGTCGAAATTCTTTTAAACTATTCTGAAGTGCAGGACTGCAAAGAATTCTATTTTCACCTTTTGCATTCATCCATTCTAAATTGAGAAATTGACTGGAGCATCCTGTTGATACAAAACTTTTTTGATGTACTATGCTGCACTTTAGTCAGGAAAATAAGGATTTTAATTATTTTTTTTAGTGCAGTAATTATTGTACATTACTTAACTTAATAAAATTGATATAGACATAGAGCCCTGTCTATTATTTAATCGGGTTTCATTCTAAAATGGTTGAATGATCCCTACTATTTACTACTAGTTTGAAAAGTTTAAATATTTGAAAAATTTGTTGGTTAAGTTGAAATAGATAAATTTGATTTTGTGTATTTTGCATAAAATTATTTTTCTTCGTTTAGCCAATGGTTGAATATCTTTAAACTAGTGTTGTGTGTCATCTTGACTAAAAAACTAATGTAATTATTAATTTTATATACATACTTTTTTTTTGGTCGAATGGAATTAAATTTATATAACATTATAGGAAAAATCTATTTATTGTATTTTAAAATGCTGAAAGTTATATTGCAAATTCTTAAAGAATAACAGTTTCTTCCACTTAATGAAACCTATTTCTTCCGGATGTTTTTTCCATAGTGGGAGAATCCCCAACGCTGCCTTTTTGTGCGAAAGCCAATTAAACTTGCTATTGAATGCCATTAATTTAAACTAGAATTAACATTTACAAAAAAATGAACTCATACCAGTAAAAGTATTGAATAATATGTTATTATATTAAAATGCAGTTCGCATGTGTTAAACAGACCCGTCTGATCAATTTTAATAGCGAGTGAGCGCCTATAACGGTAATAAGTTCTCCTCGCGATACCTCTCAGAATATAGTAGATTAAGGGTGAGCGCTAAATCGCGCAACTCTCCAGGATATACATACTGCAGGCTCCTCCCACACTAAAAATGAGTGCCGTCTACTGGTTAATCCTGAAATAATACCTTGAAAAATTCTTTAAATTAATTTTACTTTTTTTTTTTCTGAACGATGGATTAAAAGCACTCTTATGCATTCTTTAAATAATAACAATAATAATTATTATTATATGTGTAGCTACCCATAAAATTTTCATTTTATATATAAGCTTTTTTAATTTCAAATAAAATTTCTTAAAAAAATGAGGCGTGGGGGATGTATGTTACTATCACATTTTTAATTTTTTATACCCTATCATTGAAGTTTTATTTAAAAATACATGTGTATCTTGACATACAATTAGCTTTTCTTAATATTAACAGATTATTTTTATTTGTGATTTTTTACTTTAATATACTTTTTTTGTTTTTAAGAAAATTCATTTCGGATTTATTAGTTTATGATGTCATGCACTAAATTGAAAAAAAAAAAAAAAAAAAATACAGCTACTCATAGAAAAGTCATATTTAATTATTTTTATTTAAGAAATAAAAAAAAATCTTTTTTGTCATTCATTAGTTTTATATCTTGATAAGGCTCTTCATAAATCCAAAAGACCAACCTTATGACATAAGTTTTAATTTATCTTTGTCGGAAATTCATGAAACTAGTGGATGTTGTTGTTCAGAAACTAGTTCATCACCCTCATTTGCCCCTCTATCTTTTTTTAAATTTTTTAGAAAATAGTGTCAAAGTGAACGTTTTAAATTGAATTTCTGATATTTTCAACTTATATTTAATAAAAGGGAAACAAAGTAACAAATAATGTTTAATAATTTTAATTATAAATTATTTTCAAATACCTTTATCCAAATCTTTTGTAATTATGTGAATGATTTTTTTTAATGTAAAAAACAACAATTTTTTGTTGTTGTTGTATGTTGATGCACAATTAATTTAATTTATTTTTTATAAATAAATATTTAAGAGCGTGTTACATAAAAAATAGAGATACTTTTATAAATAGAGAGGAAATATACTTTAATATCAACTGTTTCATTTATAACTTTTATTCAAGTATAGTCGTGTACATATCCGCAATATAATGTATGTAGAAATAATTATTTCCCTAAAAACCTTAAAAGAAAGAAAAAAAAAAGATTTAGCTTGATTTGAATTTAACATTTGTTAATATTAGCATATTTTATTTCTTTTTCATTTTTTTTTACTTGAGAAAAAAATATTTGAGATTTACTAATTTTAATGTCATGTTCTTAATAGAAAAATCATATTCACATGTGTTTATAAAAGGTTTAATTGAAGAAACAAATGATGACATCCTGAAAATAAACTTTATGTTAAGGAATGGAAGCCGATTCTATAGGTCAAATACACCAGATATCCAGGATGTTCCAAAAAATGAAATTTTGTGAGCTATTGATATTTCCCCTTGACCAGTTACTTCAAAATATTTTACAATAGACAAATTACATAATATAAATTTTAAAATGAGCAGTATTTCTCGTACTTAAACACTTTTTTCTAACTAAAACTTTTGTCCAAATAAATTCACTATTTTACTCATTATCTTATCGTTGGTTATTTTTTCTAAAAGATTATTCAAATTTTAAAACAGTAAAAAAATAATAGATGATAAATAATTTACAATTGTTAAAATGTTCAAAACTGAAAAGTTTTGAAAATATGTCACTCCTGTCCCCTTATTCTTAAAACTTAAAAATATTCAGATTTATCACAGATGATATATTAAACATTGTATTTTTTTACTATAAAAATATACACTTTAATAAAATATACATGTTTTTGAAATAAATTTTATTAAAATCCTGGTTTATAAAGTAAACAACTATCTTGGCGACAGTAGTGACATATATATATATGCATTTCAGAAAGTTTAACTTATCAAAAAGATTTATTCTAGGACATGGAACTTGTTGCATTGTTATATTAATACATTAAATACTTATCGCATTGTTAATATTATTTTTCGAATTGTTGTAAACAGTTTTATAACAGCAAAAAGTTTCATACTGTTATTTCTAAACAACAATCTTACAAGGAAGGTCTCCATACGAAAAATCTGAAAAAATTACAGAATGTTCTTTTCGTGTAGATATATACGTTTATAAAAAAAATTTCGGCGGAATCTCCATTAAGTAACCGTAAAAAAATAATGAAAATTTCGTTATTTGGCGGTTTATCGCCGGTTGGCGATGGAATGCAATTTCAAAAAATACTTTATATCAAATACACTTCAACAAAAAGAAAAGCTTCATGTTGAACTTGTTTTGAGAAATTTAATTTAAATAACTTTTGTTTTGTAAGTTTTAGTTTGTTTTAACTATAATTTTGTTATATCGATATTTATATGTATATATATATTCAAATTTAATCATCAAACTTTGAGATTTAAAACGAAATTCATAATTTCAATTAATTAGATTTGTTTCAATCTCAAAGTCCAATTGAGAATTGTCGATTAAATTTTGTTGCTATGGAAACCTGGCTTTTATTTTTCAATACGCTTAAATGTATGAAAATAATTTCTCAATATGATTTTTTTTTATCTATGAAAACATTTTTTTTTCCAGTGATTAATTAAATAACTACTTCAACAAGTAATATATATGTACTACAATATGTATATATATGTATATAATGTATTAAAGTCTCTCATTGTTTATGTTTAAATTCATTAAATACCACTTACACGCATTCTAAATATCCAACAGTTTTGAGTTGCATTATAATCGTTTGCTTTTGGCGAGGAAAAGGGCTGCTCGCCAAATCGAGTGACTCTTTCGTCTTTTTCCCGCCAAATATTCGAAAATATTTTATTTTTTTACATATTTTCTAATGTGATTCCGTCGCTAATTTTGACTGATCCTTTATTACATACATAAGTACTTTAATTAGTATTTTTTTCATAAAAATTTGAGTATGCCCAGTATGGAGACCTTCCTTGTTAGTAGCATACTTCTACATCATTTTAAATACAAATCTACTTCGAAGTATTGTATGGAAACAGTGGTCTTAAAATTTTTGGAACTACTTGGTTATGCGGTCGACCAAGAAACTATCGCCAAACTATAAGATTAAATGCCAATAATGGATAATTGTGAATGTCACATTCAATGACATTAAACACGGTACAGGTATTTAAAACGCCATTAAGTGATTTTATTTCGACTTCTTATTAATATTCTACTTAATATTTGTTTTTTCGTTATTTAAAATAAAAATTATGTCAATATGTATATTATGGCTATTACTTTGGCGAAAATGATCGAAAGGATAACCAAGTAGTACCATGTTTTTTTTTTAAGGACATGGAACTTGTTGCATTGTTATATTAATACGTTAAATATAATATTTATGGTATCTTCAATATTTTTATTCGACATGCTGATAACAACTTTACGACAGCAAAAAGTTTCATACCGTTACTTCTAAACAACAATCTTAGCAGCATATTTCAACATCATTTTAAATACAAATCGATTTCGAAGTATTGTTTGGAAACAGCGGTCTTAAAATATTTTTAGTAACATTCCTTCCAAGACAAACGTTCAATTATACTAATTTTATGATTTTTTTATGCTTTTTTTTTTTTTTTACCTTATTTGTTGAATAACCTGTTTTTAAATTGTTATATAAGTAAAAGTTGAGCATGGCTAGTCTAGCCGTATAAGCATAGCGAAATAGCCCTCTTGGTAGTTGTTTCAAATAAGATTTACCATTAGAAAAAAATACAGTGCATTTAGCTCCTGACCTTGAACTGTCCTTGAGATAACCACGAAAACATGCACCGGTGCTGCTATTTTTCAAGTATGTTTTTCTCAAAAAGTACAAAAGTTAGAAAAATGAAATCAATGTGAATTATTGAAAAATACATTATTTGTATCTATGGAAGTGGTATCTATGGAAGCATTCTCTTACTTTTGCGCACTGCGCATTCTGCAGGAGTGGATTTGTCAGTAATAGACCAATGCATTGACAGCTGCGTATTTCTGCAGATACGAATAGGGAAAATTACAAAAATTTTACCGTGTTGCTAACATTAGATTATTATAGCTCAAAAACGCATCTTCATTTTTAATATTTTTTATAATTAAAAGTACATACCTTGTGCATTATTTTGTGATTTTTTGGTTGGTGTAAGTATAAAATTATTAAATTAATATTTTTTTAACATTTTGCTTATTTTTGTATGTTAAAATTTGTCTAAAAGAGCGAAGAAAATATATAATGTGAACTAATATATTCTTCAATAATAAGCGTTGAACATCTTTTTTTTTTTTTTTTAAACTTTTCTACTATTTGTGGAAAACTTATTTGAAAAATAGTAGAGCCGGCGCATACTTCCGGGATTATCTCAAGGACAGTTCAAGGTCAGGAGCTAAGAACACTGTATTTTTTATTTTCATGGTGAAACTTATTACCACACATGTTATTTCAATCGGCTGCTGGGGCCATTTCGCTATACTTATCCGGCTAGACAATTTTATGTCAGAAATCATGCTAGCTCCTTAGAGATATTATTAGTTCTATACCATGAGGCAAGTATTGTAAAAATCGTTTCCGCATAAGGTTTTTGAATTAAAATGTAATTGCTTTCTAATTATATGTAATGAAAATAAAATCTTTCATTATTTGCACTCAAGTGGTGAATCTCACTTACTACTAGTGTTGTCAGGTGTCTCCCATAACGCTAAATGCTTTGAACACAACTAATATCTTACAATTTATTTTCCCCTATTTTATCAAAGTTTATTCAGTCCTTGGATAAGGCGAAGATAATGAGTTTAGCTGTTTTCCAGATTTTCCCGTAGTTATATGGTCAACGTGGTTTTACCAATCATGATTTGTTGTTCTCACCAGTAATTTTTCATTGTAAACTTTGCATTGAAGAATCCGAGCAAGTTTTTTTTTCTGATTCGATTAGGCAAAAATTTCGATTTTGAAAAATCGGCGATAAAAGATTAAAAATTCTGGCAAAGACGAAAAAAAAATAGGCATTATACCAATTTTTTTTTAACTATTGGTCAGTTAAGTGGTTAAAATGCTGGTGTCCAAAGCTTTTGGAGTACACAATTACCCGGGACACTAGTGGTCAGTGAGAATCACCTCTCGAGTGCAAAGGGTTAACAAATATCTTTTTATTCGCAAGCGAAGTAAAGATTCACTTTTACAATCTAAAACACACCGATTATAAATTATAACAAGTTGAAAATTGCACGTGAAGCGTAGAAAATGAGGTGCGTTCGTACGATAACGAAGTTTTAAAAATGTCACTCTCATATATCAATCTCATAAAACTGTAAATAATTACAATTAAAATGCGCACCAAACAATGTTCTCCCTATACCATTATGCAATGGAATACTTTTGTGTGGCCTTCTAAATCAATAACAAATATTGTTTGTACCACAGATTATGCAAAATGTATATTATAATATCTACTTTATTATAATATACATATCAATTTCATTACGTTCGAATGAGTGTAACACCATTAAAATGCATTTGAAACTTCTTTCCGCATTAACCGTAATGTAACGGAATACTTTTGATTGTCCTTGTATTTGAACTATGCATCCGATTTTCTTAAAATTTGAAATGATTCGACAAAATTATGTAATAATAATATATTTTAAATTTCAAACGATTCGGTTGGGTAGTTTTTGCGTTGTTATATGCGGACGGACAGACAGACGGACGGACTGAACGACAACAATAGGTGCTACGTATATACATAATTACGAACGCACCTAAAAAGATCAATTTTTAATACGCTGTTATTGAAATAAAATTTTATTTCTCTTTCATTATTTAAAATTTTTTTCTCGATATTATTCTCATGTTATGTAAAACAAAAGCAATTGAAAACATTCTATACCCAATACAAACTATTCTTTGCATAGAAATCCGAAGATGACAGCAGGCTCAATCACTTCTTCTTTGTCCACTATTACAGCACGACTTAAACTTTCTCGACTCCTCCCATTAACATAGCTGTTTCATGCAATCATCCTCCTGATTTGTACAGTAAGTACACGTACATAGATTCTTTTTATCCATTCTTCATTTTCTCGCAGCTGTATGTGGGAATGGCTTACTTTGAATTTATGATTTAAAAGTTTGTCATTTCTAATATTGATAAACGGAAAGTATTGCAAAGGTACTCTCCAACTATTGAACATATTGTAAATATTGTCATAATTATTGTGAAAACATACTTCAGTTATTTTTTTAAAATATCCGAACACCTTTAAAACATAATTTTCAGTCAAAATATCAATTTTTCATTTATGCAATAATATTGAAAACGACTTTATTACGACTTTTTTTATTTGTCGAATTCCGTATAAATTGTGTCTGTATCATAATTGTAATCAAAGTTACAGTCGTATAAAGTTGCGGTTATTATAGTTTTTGAATTATGTTGAAAAGTTATTTTTAGCTTTTACTGAAAATGAAGCATTTCAAATTTTTACTATACTAAAACCACCCTTAAAAAAAAAAAAAAAAAAAATTACAAATGATTTTGAGGGAATAGGCAACGTTCACGATAATATATTAAATAGTTTTACATTTACACTGGTTTCAATGACAAACTTGAGACATATTTTGCGAATTTTCCATTTCATTGGTATTTTAAGTGCCATAATCGTCTAAGATAGCGATGATAAGTCCCAGAGAAAATTCATTCTGTTTATTATGCAAATTTCAAAATGTCAATATATTGTTTAATTTTTGAGTGATCGCATTTCGCGGAAATGTCGTTTTTTTTTTACATAATTTTAACTATTTTTCTCTAAAAAATTGATTTCTGAGTAATTGCTAAAATTTTTATTTGTTTTCAAAGTATTAAGGTAAATGTCATTATAAAAAATGGATAACAACAGGAAATTTAAAAATTTCAAGAAATCACTTCCGAAGTTGCATTTTATAATTTATGAATATTTATTAATACATTTTTTAAAGTAAAGGTATTGATAAATTATCAATGCTTTTTTTTCTTTTTCTACAATGCAAGTGTGAAACGCCTTTTCGAAACTTGATGTAAACATTTTAAAAATAAGGATGGAGTTATAAAGACAATACTTTTACAATAGGGATGGAGTTATGCAGAATAGTCATATAATAATGATAATAAGGCAGATTTTTATCCATCAACTGGGACAGTCAAAATTCTGGCTTGCAAGCTTTGTAATTATTTTAATATATATATATATATATATATATATATATATATATATATATATATATTGTCAATTCACCATGAAAAATTGCAGCACCATTGGCGCTTTAAGCAGCTCATGTATAATGCCACAAGTTATAATTCACATTATGCAATGAAATTTCTTAATTTACAAGGAAAGAGTGCATGTCAAAAATGGTAAACAATGAACTATGAAGAATTAATAAGTTAAAACAATTAAAAAAACCAAACAAATACAGGCAAGAAAAAACAGTCTGTTCTTCTTCAGAGGGAGGACAGACGAAACCTAGCCCCACCCCCCTACTATAAAAAATGAAATGTTTTAGGTTTCTGAACGCCCACCAAACCTGCATTCATTCCAAAATAACAACAGAAAAATATATATCAAATTTTAAAAACAAAACCAATGATATGAAATATATGAAAAAACTTTGAAAAAATCTTTACTATGTAAAAAATCTGTGCAGTAGCTTATAATGTAATTTAAAATGAATGGAGAGTTTGGCAAGCCTCCCTGGAGAGTTTGCCAAACTCTCCATTCATTTTAAATTACATTATAAGCTACTGCACAGATTTTTTACATAGTAAAGATTTTTTCAAAGTTTTTTCATATATTTCATATCATTGGTTTTGTTTTTAAAATTTGATATATATTTTTCTGTTGTTATTTTGGAATGAATGCAGGTTTGGTGGGCGTTCAGAAACCTAAAACATTTCATTTTTTATAGTAGGGGGGTGGGGCTAGGTTTCGTCTGTCCTCCCTCTGAAGAAGAACAGACTGTTTTTTCTTGCCTGTATTTGTTTGGTTTTTTTAATTGTTTTAACTTATTAATTCTTCATAGTTCATTGTTTACCATTTTTGACATGCACTCTTTCCTTGTAAATTAAGAAATTTCATTGCATAATGTGAATTATATATATCTATACATATAATAAAACAGTAGGACCCGGTGTGTCTGTACATTGAAGATAATTGACAAAAATGGAGTCAGGGCGATAAAAGAAAACCAATGAAACACAAAAAAAAATTTTTTTGAATTTTTTGTCTGTCTGTCTGTCTGTCTGTTTGTTCGAGGTTATCTTCGTAACTACTGAATGGATTTTTATGCGGTTTTCACTAATGAAGAATGCACACTCCCGGGCAGTGTATAGGCTTTGTTTCATCAAAATCGGACAACAGACAAAAAAGTAACAAAAAGAAACAAAAGAAACTATTAGGTGCGCTGCTCACGTTTTTTAGTACATAACGTTTTTTAGTACATATAAAATCCAATAGATGTCACTGTGCGATTTTAAAACGCGCTATCGTTATGTTTTCGCCAGTCTACTTAAGTATGAGAAAGTTTCAAGCTGGCTGTCGTTCCATGTGGTTTAGTCGGTAGAACGTCAGTGCGCCATACTGATGGCCCGGGTTCGATTCCCAGCATGGAATTTTTTTTCACTATGTTGGCATTAACGCCTATAAGCAATTAAAAGAATTTGAAATATTGTATTCAAGGCGAATTTTCTCTCTGGGAAAATTTCCTTGCATTAATATGTCAGTGTAATTTTTTTTTCGATTTAATTTTTTTTTTCGAAACTTTGTTTTTCTTAAAAAATTACAGTAAATATTTGATATTTCCCAACGTTTTTTGAATGATCGACTTGCTTTTTTTTTTTTTTAATGTATGTCTGAACCTTATCTAACTACTTCTTCAAGATTTCTTTAGATAAACCGACCAGCGTAGCGGGCGAAGGCCGCTAGTATATATAAATATATATATATTTATTATTATTATTATTAATGATTTTGATAACTTCTATAAATACAGGGCTCCCAAATGGTCCGTCAACTGAACATCAATATTTTCTTAAAAAGATTTTCGTTTTACATATATAAAAACGCAAATGTTAATTATTAAAAAAAAAAAAAAAAAAAAAAAAAAAAAAAATTCAGAGTGGGTTATTTGTTTTAACACAGTTTTAAACTGTTTTATTGACACCAATATATGGATATTTGTCTAGTAATATCTATAGTTAAATAGCTATACTTTAATTATCAAATTAATTTTAATGTTATTGATATAATTTTTGGTATATCATTAATAATATCATTACTATTATTATTTTTTTTAAATTTTTACTTATTTTTATTTTATTTTATTTTATTTTATTTTTTTTTAATTTTTATTTTATTTTATTTTTTAATTTTTATTATCCTATATTAATATAATGAGTTTTTACCATGTAAAGTCACAATAAATGTTACTGATTAAAGTAACAAAATGGTATTTTAAGTTATATGTTAATATGAATGTTATCTCTTAATTCTAATTTTAATTATTTTATTAATTTAATTTTATGTTAATATCGATTATTAATTATTTTCTCCGGTTCAATTATATTTCCATTCAGCTTTATCTTTTTTGTCTGTTATGGATAACTATTATTTTTACTTACTTTCAACTCCTTTTTTGTAAAATATCTTTGTTCCTTGTTTAATAATTTGGTTTTTGTGTGCTGGTAGCCCCAAATACGTATTATTTTGCTATTTCATGGCTAATACGTGGATGAAACAGCACACTTCATTTGTAGTTCCAGAGCATTTGGGGCCTGATGATTCTGCTTTTGGAGCTACAAATTCTATTTGCATTCATTTTATTTATTTTTTCAGATTTACTCATTACACTATTTTTTATTTTATTATAATTCAATTCAATTCTAATTCTTCGTTTTGGTTTATTGTTTTATTGATAAAATCCATTGGTGAATCTTGTCTACTTTTAATGGTATTATATACATATATATATTTGGTTTTTGTTTTTTTGTTTGTTTTTTGCAAATTGCGTAGAAAACGGCTTCGGAGATTGATTTTAGCACAAATGCTGAAGAAACTCACAATGATGCTTTCTGTTAAAAAATATTGGTCTACAGTTCGCGGACCATTTGGGAGCCCTGTAAATATGGATTACGAGTTCTGACATTTTTGTTCGTATATCGATCAGAATATCGTATTTATGCTGTATTTTTCTGAAATGCTCGAAGCGCCTATGGGTACAATAAGTATTCATTGGATTAGAATTAATTTTTTACATACATATCAAACGCTGAGAAAGTTTATTTATACTGAAAGAACTTGCAAATGGAATGGTATGACGGTGAATGTAATCAAATTATTGTGCCGGACCTGATGAATCAGACAGCACAATCCGGTATTGGAGAAATTTAAGAATTATCCATATTATTCTCGAAAACTTTGTGAGAAAGAGAGGGGGAAAAAGTCACAGAGGATAGGGAAATTGACGTGGATAATTTTCAGATCAGTATGAAAACAGATAAAATTTAGTTTAGTAAAACAAACTTAATTAACAGGTTTAGTTTACAGATTTAGTTTAGTATGGCTTGCAGATAAAATTAAATTTAATAGAAACTCCGAAATCTGTTTAGATATTTCATAGATTATCACATTGTTAATAAATCCGACAATTCGACTGCAATAATATATAGAAGATGCACCATTAAGAAATAAATCTAACATAAGTAAGTAAGATTAAAAAAAAAAATAAATAAATAAATAAAATCAGTAAGTAAACTTAGTTAAATACGATCAATGTATCATCTATTGGTATCAACAGATGAACCCTTACTCTTATACAAATGGTCTTAAAATTGTTTTTATCACAACTAAAGGATAAATATTTTTTTTTAATTATGCATCTTTTAACTTAAAATGCACACCAGAAATATTTCAGAATAAAATATTACTAGTAAAATAATAAGATCCAGTAGCTTATGGATCATTTTAAGCTAAATGAGCAAAAATGTATAAAAGCCGTGGCTGCATAGAATCCGATTTTAATAAAATATGAGATACATGTTCCTTTCATATTCAAATGTATGTCTGCACAATATTTTGACGAAAAATAAATTATTTTATCAATTTTGGACATTTAAAAAATTTGTGATATAGAATGGCTTGCGGATAATCGTCGAAAGTTGCAAGTTTCAAGTTCTATATTTTTAAAACTATTTAACAAAAATGAAGTTTTCTTATAATATTGAAATATCTGTATATCAATCTTTATATTTATTGAGTAACAATAATCTGGTAATATCATAATTAATCATAAATTGGTTGTAAATATTAAAATTTTGTAATTTTTTAAAAATTTTGAAATGTTATAAAAATCAAAGGATTTAAAAAACATCTGTGAAAAAAATCCCTGTCGGCTTGGCCTATAGGCGGAGGTAGATTTCGAAGAGTGCTCATTTGAAAAACAAAAAATAAAATATGATTAGAGATAAATCCAGTTTAACAATTTTCTTTGGCCGCTTTTGAAAAATATTTAATTTATTTTTAAGTAAGAACTGGTTTTTATCAAAATCATCTTAAGCGAATTTCGGCTCAAATGCTCATTTTACAACATATTTTGAAATATATTCTGACTTTATAATTAAAAGATTGACCAATAAGCAAATTATATAGTTCCTTAATAACAAAAAACTGTCAATTGAATGCTTTTGAGAGCAAAATCGAATTTAAAAATGAGTCATAAAATAACCAATTTGTTATTTGAATACATTCTCAATTCTTAAATCATGATCGCTTTGGGAAATTTTGTGCGAAGTGCCCACTTTGAAAGCTTTAAATATATACATATTTAACCTTTATGAAAAAACTGACCAATACGGCATATTACACAGTTCCTAAATAACAAATAACAATCAATGGAATGCGTTTGAAAGCAAAATTGAATTTAAAAATCAGTCATAAAATAACCAATTTGTTATTTTAATACATCCTCAAATCTTTAATCATGATGGATTTGGGAAATTTAGTGCGAAGTGCCCATTTCGGCAGCCTTTTTTGAAATATATTCTGCCTTTATCAAAAAACTGGCTAATCCGTCACATTATATAGTTCCTATATAAGAGGACCTGTAAATTGGATGCGTTTGAGAACTAAATTGGATTTAAAAATGACTCAAAAGAACGCAATTTGTTATACTTCCTCAATTTTTCAATCGCTATTACTTAGGGAAATTCTGTTCAAAATGCCCTTTTTGGCAGCCTTTTTTGAAATATATTCTACCTTTATCAAAACACTGGCCAATATATCACATTATATAGTTCCTAAATAAGAGGATCTGCCATTTGGATGTGTTTAAAATCAAAAATGAATTTAAAAATGAGTCAGAATATAAACAGTTTGGATTTGAGGTTTTTTCTCGAACTCCTATTTTTGTTTAATTTATTTTTGGTAGGTTCTATGAAACACTTGTTAGTATAAAAGTTGTAGATATTATTGAGAAGATGTAAAATAAATATAATTAGATTTGATTGCTTAAGAATTGAGTAAGTTATGGATTTTTTTTCTTTTTCCTCCCCCCCTTTTTCTTTTCGTTTTTAATTTTTTTCATCGGTAAAAATTGGTCCTATCAAAAACTTGTAAATACAAAAGTTTTAGATAATGTTGAGTACATTACTAAAAAATTTAGTTGGATTTGATATATTGAGAATTGACGAAGTTATGAATTTTTTTCTCCCAAAAATCCTGTTTTTTTCGCCCCTTGAGCCCACTTTTAACTTTATCAAAAATCTGTCAAGCATAAACTTTTAACCCATTTTTTAGAAGTAATATAAACTTTAAACGGATTCGATATCTATTTTAATTAGGAAGTTATCGTGTTTTTTCGGTTTTCACAAAAACCCTCCCTATTTTCACCCCTTGTTCCAATTTTGCCCATTAACGAACTCGACCGAGATTTTATGCCCCTTGATTTTATGTAAAAATTTGAAGAAAATCTGAGCATAATTATGGAAGTTATCGTGTCTAGAAGAAAGTGAAATGTATATATATATATATATATATATATATATATATATATATATATATATATATATATATATATATATATTTACTGATGGTAGTTTTGGGGTCTAGGAGTCATGATCGGTGTAGATCTGCAAAAATTTTTCAGAAATTACAACATGGGAGAGAATGCAATAGGTAGTATTTCACACGAAATCTACCTAATTGATGCAAGATGTAGTACTATGTATGAAGATCGAATTCTCAAAGTTTCAAAGTTCTTATTTATTTCCTTCATCTTCAAAAAAACTTAGGAACTTTAAAAAAAATGACAAAATCATATTTATTTCTCTTATGTTACCTCAAAAATAAATAAATAAAGGAAAGCTCCTACATAAACAATATTACACATACATAAGAATCAATACGTCCATGACACACTGAAAAAGTTTCAATACTGCCTTTTTAATTTCTAACATAACAAAAATTGTTCGAAAAGCTAATATTCGAGACTTTCTAAAGACAATCTTTTTTTGAAAACGCGCGCTTTTTTGCAAGTTTCTTGCTAAAAATAGACGTGTACTGCCATCTATGTTTGGTACTTGATTTTAAGATTAAAATACAGTTATTTTATGAAGAAAATCGTTTTTCTTCTATACAAATTTAAAATATTCTTGAGGCAAAAATAAACTGAAAGCAAGAATAAAACTCCGCATACTTAAAATATACACTTTTATCTGTAATATCAAAGAGTTTAAAACTTTTGAAAGCTTTCATTCGTCTAAAAAAGATGATAAGAATGTTGAATTTTTAATCAGCAGTTTTCACTATTTTTTTTTTCTCATAAAGGAATGAAAAAGGCAAGAATTAAATTATAGATGTATTAAATATATTCAATTAGCTATAATGGCGAAAAAAAATTAATTTGGAAAAAGTGTCCTTCATTTTAAAACACACAACTGAAATATTTTATTTTTTCCACGATTTTTCTTATTATTTATTTATTTTTAAATTATGAAATAAAAATCCAATTAGTAAATTATGCTTATCTGTTACTTATAGTTCATTCTTAAGTGTAAATAATTTTTATTACAATCTTTCCATTCCTAAGGCTAATAATCAAATTTAAAATTTCAAGCATGTACACAAGACCTTGATTTCGTATCAACTTTAATGTAAATTTTTATACTGAAATAAACTAGTCTGAACTCTACTACTTTGCGTTTCTTCGTAAATGATTGTGATCTACTTATATAATGATTTTCAATAAAATCTGTGACATGTCAGCCACACCTGATTTACTCATTTGGTGTGGAATGACCCTTACGCGGAAAATAATTGCATTTTATTTCAATAAACCGACTAGTGGTATAACCACCTTGTCGGTAACTTTATAAAGTAACCCGTATGCCCCCAAGGCTCAGTTCAGATAGCAATACTATTCCCTCCCATCACCAGAAATTGCCGTGAACGAATCGAGAGCATGACATTTGTTTTGCAATATGAGGCTTTCATCTTTGGCAAAATTAATATTTTGTATTACTATTTAGGTCTATTAAGTGTTATGTGTGATAACATGCATTTAAAATCGTAGAATATGTTTTTTTTTTTAATTATCATTAAACCGAATTTTAAAAATATTTTGTTGATACTGCTTGCAGTATGCTTGGCTGATTTTTTTTTTTTTTTATTATTATCATTAAATCGAAATTTAAAAATAATTTGTTGACACTACTTGCAGTATGTTTAACTGTTTTTTTTTTTGTTTTTTTTAAATAAAGCAGTCATTAATTCTTCAAATTGTTTAGGCATAATTAAATTTATTATATCACTGAGTACTTGTTATTGTACAGTATAACCCTTTTAAACCAAATATATTATTTAAAAATATTATCTTTTTTTACTCAGTTTTCGTCATGTCACTCAGGATCGACACTATGTCCAACAGAAATTTCAATAAATGTTATCACTATTTTTCTAGCAGATTGTTTTCAAAAATAGTCTCAAACTTATTTTTTTCCGGACAAAATAAAAAAATCATACATTTAAGGGATTAAAATTATGGACACGCCTTGTTTAGTTTGTCACCATTGAGGCCAGCGACTGCATCTTTTGACCTCCCAAAAGCGAGCGTCTGGGGAGACCAGGTAGTAGAGTAGTGTAAAGGTAGTAATAGTGTAAAAGTAGATCTTTGAAAACAATCCGCTTTTCCCAAAAACAATGCAGAAGGAGGGAAATTAATACTTCGTGCTTCCTTAAATCAATGTGAACCTGTGATCGTTGAGTCCGCTGTAAAATCAAAACAATATTTGCATGTTTTTTTCAATTTTATTAACAATAAAAAATAATATCCGAAGAATTTGCAGTATTTCAGAAATTTTAGTTTTTAAAATTTTAATTGCAGCAGATATTGATGATTATGGTGTTATTGCTTTGCAAAACAAGAATACTTCAATTAAAAATTCAATTATTCAATTCAATAATTTTCCATACCTGTTTGTCAAATGAACCGTGAAAAGCTATGGTTTCCCTAGAATACGAAAAAGAAAAAAAACATCGCTTTTACAGAATGAGATATTCATATGTTTTTAACTTTTTAAAAATTTATATCACCATTTTTGCACAATTTTTCACTGCTATAAATTGTAAGGAAAAAAAAAACCCCTCTCATATTATGATTCTTTAGTATCCTTAAAACATACTTTTAATTTATAAAATGCGGCGCAACGAATTTTTTAGAGAACTTTTTGCAATATTCAAAAATTAGATATTTTTCTCAAATAATTACAACTTACATCAGTATTCGAATCGTACCACTAGGAGGATGTTCTGCCTACTTTATGTAGCTAGATTTTCTGTGCTGGGAATTTGAATAAATGCATATCCTATGATAATGGGCGAAGTTAAGAAAAAAAGGGGGGGGGGGGTACAGATGTAAAAACATATTAACAGGTTTCTGAGGTATAATCCGTAATTTAATATTGGTAGCTTGATACATTACGAAATTTACTGTTCACTCAAGAGTAATTTTTAATAAAACAAAATCAGTAAATTACATTAAAAGGCAAGAATATGCTTTTAACAAATTTCTTATTTGACAACACCCTTTATTTCTCTCAGATTTTCTTTGACTGCAGTTAACCTCTTTTAACATTACATTAAGAATCTAAAATAATAATAATAATAACAATAAAAATCCTTGAATAAGGGGAAAAACTTGAATAAAGATAAAAATTGCATAATTTTGGAGAATGGCGCGGTATTATTATGACTATTACCAAGGGTCGGAGCGTATGGGACACATTTCATTGTTCTGTCCAGAAGTTTTTTTTCACCAATATTTATCATATATTCCTTTTGTATATCTTATAAAATAGTCTCATAAAGATTATTCATAAAATATTCTGGTAAAGCAATAAAATTTGTCCTATATGTTCCGACCCCTGTTAATGCTTATAAGCTATAGAATATAATTTCTATATAGAACCACAGACAAAACAAAACCCTATTATTCTGTGTATAGAACCAGGATTTCAGCTAAATTGGTCTCTTCAACTGCTAGAAATAGTCACTAAAAGAGTTATTTTATTTAGTTACGGCAGCTTGATGAATCATCGTCATGATACATCATCTGATATTCATTCTTAAGTCTGCTGTTCGAACGAGTCAGCAGCAGACTGCACTTGAAACAACTGATTTATTAATGTTGCAGGGACAGTCACATATTTTATAGTATTTATTTTTTTTTCTATATTATTTGTCTGGTGTAAGTTTTAAGTTAAAATGTCCAGTGTCTACCGATTTGTTTAATTTCAACATATCTTCTCTATTGTAGTCACACATAAGTACATTCAACATACTAAACATAATAATTGGAATAAATTATATCTTGTTACATATGTCAATTTTATTAGTTAATGTACATCTCGATTTTAAGGACACACTTCGGCACACGACTGGTGACGTTTACCTTTGATTTATGTATATATGTATCCAAATAAATATTTCTTTCGAATCTATAAGAAAATTTGCTTTATTCAATGCTTCTTGAAGCACCTCACAAAAGAAAGCAACACATAATATTTTTCAGAAATTATAGGAAAAAAATATTACAGATGATAATGCATGTTTCTCCCAAATGATAAAAGTAATTAACAAAACATTTTGAAAATAATATAATATCCTAATAAAAGATTTATAAAACATCAGAATAAGAACTTTAATTATCCAAGATGATTGCCCAGTCACATTTCCCTCTTTGGTACAGAGAATGAATGACTCCGCCCCCATTGTAAAAATAATACTTCAGTCAAGTTTCGGAGGGCGTGTTACACTATTCTCAGAGAAATTTCCAGAAGTTAACATTCATGAAGTGACCATGTCTTGAATTCATACCCCTGCCTCCACTTTTTTAAGCTTTTTTAAATAATATTTCAAATTTTGCACACGTAATTTCAGGACTCTGAGTGTTTCTAAATTTTTTTACGTTTCCCATCATAAAGAAGCTTTGTGACAAGATTCTTTTAACAGCAGTGATTGAAATTTAAAATAAAGAATATCGTTTCGAGTTTTTCACACCCCAGGGTTTATATATATATATATATATATATACAGGGTGTTTCGGTACCAGACCGACAAACTTTGAGTGATGATAGTACACATGAAGACAAACATTATTTAATAGGAAACCATGGGGCGCAAATGTCTTCTGCAGGAGCTAGGGGCCATTAAAGTTTAGGGTCCAAAACTTTAAACGATGATAGAAAACGCAAAAAAAGGTCGATTCGTTTGCGGTTTTCACTAAAATCATTCTTTATATTACGATTTCTTTAGAAAAAAATTTTAAAAGTTACTTTCAAAAATTATCGATAGAGGGCGCTTTAGACTTTAGAGTAATGAACAACTACTTTTTACCGTTATTTTTTGCATGGGGTTGAAATTATTCTAAAGTTTAGACTTTAACTTAAATTTTAAGCCCAAAATCGAAAACATTGGGGTGGGTTAACTTAGGAAAATTGAACTGTGAACAGAGGGGGAGATTTTAGGCGCTTATAAACATCAGACAAACTAATCGATTTTATTGCGGTTTGCGCGAAAATCATTTGCTTGGTAATTATTTTATTCAAAATGACGTACAGCTTTGGTGTCCTCCTTTTTTGATAGAGGGCGCTTCTGACACATATCCGACATTTCGATGGCATTACTCCTGGGTGTTTTACTACCAGAGCAACTTACTTTCAGGAAGTGTTAGGGACACAAAGATGACTCGGAATCATATAGGAATGTAACGTTGGCCATGCCTTTTTTGAGAGTTAAGGTTAAAGGAAGCAGAAAATATAGCAACAGTAACAGCTGAGAAAGAGCAGGGTGTCCAGCAAATAACACCCTGATTTCAAAATTAAATTTCTCAAAAACAAAGATCAATAGAATTAGACAGTAAACGGTTTGTTTATCAGGTAAGCTGTAAAAATCTTATACAAAAGTTTCGAACGGTAAATATTTTGAAAAGATTGTGTTCTGATTGCAAAGAATGCTTTGATTTGACGTTTTTCTTGCTTTAGATTGCTGCCAGAGAATGTGTTTTTCGGCTTAAAGTACCACATTTCATAGTTTTTTTTAAATAAATTTTTGAAATTTCGAAATTCTAAAAATTTACTTCGAAAAATCTTTAAAATATTGCACTGTAAGCTAAAAAATTATTTCTCTAAAACAAGAAAAATGTCAAATAAAAGCATTCTATGCAATCAGAAAGCAATTTTTCCAAAATATTCACTGTTCGAAATTTCTGTATAAGATTTTTACAGCTTACCTAATGAAAAAACCGTTTACCGCATATTACTATCGATCTTTGTTTTTGAGAAATTTAATTTTTAAATCAGGGTGTTATTTGTTGGAAACCCTGTATGTATTGTATATATGCAGTATTTAGGACACCGTACAGGCAATTCAGAATGTCTTCAGACTTTGGTTATTTTGGAAAATAAGAAATCGAGTAGCATAGTGGAATGTTTTCAACTGTTTTTCTTAGATATAATATAAAAATAACTTAAAAGATAGGGAAATAAAATTTTATTCTTAATAAAAGGGTAGTAAAAATATATTATTTTATAAAATTTATCATTGATATGCATCAGGTAAAAGTGAATATGTACGCATGTAAACTA
Source organism: Maratus speculifer (assembly GCA_964019185.1). Lineage (NCBI taxonomy): Eukaryota > Metazoa > Arthropoda > Arachnida > Araneae > Salticidae > Maratus > Maratus speculifer. Next base: position 13,116,542 of record OZ025301.1, on the reverse strand, counting down.
AAATAGTTCACATGCGTATGTATAGTTATTTTAAATTTATATAGCTTGTAAATTAATATTTTTACTCATAAATTTGAAACAGTATAAGGAATATAATTTTGTAATTTTTCTCTTTGGGAATGAGATACGGAAATTATTTTCAGAATTTTTGCCCCTCCCCTCTTTTTCCTTAAAGTGAAAAGTTGGGGTGGAGCTTTAAATATATTATTGGTTGCACCAAGGTTTTAGAAATGAAATTTATGATTAAGGGGGGGGGGGGGGTTGGAATTGCAGTACATAAACTCCAAGAGCGTGTACCAAATATTTTTGATATATTCTGCTAACTAGTCCTACCTAGATGTAAGACATCCTGTTCTCTACTTTCAGACTCCATTTATAAAATTCTGTTTCAAAGGGTTAAAATATTTCTCTGATCTTTCTTTTTTAAAGGGGCTCAGGGGTTGAAAACTTTTCAAAAAATCGATTTTTTATGATCTAGTTTTATTATTCAATTAATTCTTAACTCAATGCAAAAAACCGAATAAAAATATTAGCATTTTTAACGGAGTTATAAGCATTTATGTATCAACACTTTCATAGCCGCTCCCATATAATTTCAATTTTAAGTCGCGTTTCCTGAAAACTACGACAAACACCAAGATTAAAAAAAAAAAAAAAAAAAAAAAAAAAAAAAACTGTTTGATGGACTGGTTTAATTTTTTTTGCATGCATATAACATCATTGTCTATAGAATGAATTAAGGATATAACTATCACTTAAAAATAAAAAATTACAAAATCTCTCAAATTTGAAAATTTAAAAAAACTCCTAAAAATACAACTTTTTTTCATTAAAAATATTAAAAATATTAAAGTATCTAAACTATATTAATTCATTATTCTATTCATTTTTCAATGAATTAATATAGTCCTTATAATAATCATTATGCAAATTTGATCTTTATTCCGGTTTTTCCCCCTTATTCAAGGATTATTATTATTATTATTATTATTATTATTATTATTATTATAGATTCTTAATGTAATGTTAAAAGAGGTTAACAGCAGTCAAAGAAAATCTTAGAGAAATAAAGGGTGTTGTCAAATAAGAAATTTGTTAAAAGCATATTCTTGCCTTTTAATGTAATTTACTGATTTTGTTCTATTAAAAATTACTCTTGAGTGAACAGTAAATTTCCCAATGTGTCAAGCTACCAATATTAAATTACGGATTATACCTCAGAAACCTGTTACTATGTTTTTACATCTGTATCCCCCCCCCCTTTTTTTTTTTTTTTAACTTCGCCCGTTATCATAGGATATGCATTTATTCAAATTCCCAGCACAGAAAATCTAGCTACATAAAGTAGGCGGAACATCCTCTTAGTGGTACGATTCGAATACTGATGTAAGTTGTAATTATTTGAGAAAAATAGCTAATTTTTTACTATTGCAAAAAGATCGTTAAAAAAAATCATTGCACTGCATTTCATGAATTCAAAATAAGTTTTAATGATACCAAAGATTTATTATTTGATAGTTTTTTACAATTTATTTCAGAGAAAAGTTGTTCAAAAATCGATGATATACATTCTTAAAAATTTAAAAACATACCCGTACTTCATTCTGTAAAAAAAAGTAGAATTTTTTTTGTGTGTCATAGGGAAATCTTATCTCCACACGGTTAATTTGAGAATTAGGTAAGGAAAATTATTGCTTCGAATACATTTCAGCTTTTTTCATTTAATCGATTGAATAATTGAATTTTTAATTCAAGCATTCTTGTTTTGCAAAGCAATAACGCCATAATTATCAATGTCTGCTACAATCAAAATTTTCAAAACTAAATTTACTTAGAGCAAAATCTTAAGAAATTATTTTTTATTAATAATAAAACGGGAAAAAGGACAAATATCGTTCTGATTTTATTACGGACTCCCAAAATTATCTCACGGATGACAGGTTCACGTTGAATGAGGAAAGTACGGAGCATTGATTTCCATCCTTTCGCACTGTTTAGGAAAGGCGAATTGTTTGCAAAGATCTATTTTTAGACGACGTGCTTGCCTCAGTCGCTCTTTTTTTTTTTTTAGGACAGGGGGTGTGGTCGCTGTCCTCAATAGCGCCGAATTAAATAAGGCATCTCCCTATTTTAATCCTTTAATGCATGATTTTTTATTTTGTCCAGAACAAATCATATTTGAGGCCATGTTTTGAAAATCAAGCTCTAAAAAAATAGTGAAAACGTTTATTTTAATTTCTGTTGGGCATAATGTCAATTCCTGAGTTACATAATAAAAATTGGTGGAAAAAATTATAATTTTAAATAATATACTTCTTTAAAATGTACAATAAGTGATGCAATAAATTTCTTTGTGCTTTTAACTATTTGCAGAAATCATGACTATTTTATGCAGTATCAAGAAAATAGGGTTGAACCTCGATGTAATAATAACTAAAGAAAAAAAAATACATAATCTTCGTCCTTAATGTTTTCGACACATGTTATCAGACATAACACATAATAGTAACACAAAAGATCAAAGCCCCATATTGAATAACAAATATCAAGCTCCCGAATTATTGAATACAACTAACAATTAAGATTTCTGAGATTAAAGGGCGAGACGTGATTTAACATCGACGGCTCCTCGTCGAGAGAGCCGTGCTTGATATCCTGCTATTTACCCTTGGATAGGAATCGCCCCAAAATCGGCTTTTTTACAGTTATAACTTACTTGAGATATTTTATGGTGTGAGTGTTTAAATAAATATTCTGTATTTTCATTTATTCTTGAACATATTCAACTATTCAGTCTTGAAAGACGTCAATTCCCTTTGATGTTCAACATTCTCTGGAATAAACACAGAAAATAATTTAAAAAAAATACTCCTAAACAACAAACTTTAGATGTGAGCTCAATTTAATACTTTTATATTGTTTATTATTTTTGAATGATGTACAAAAATAGTGTTACAATTTAACCCAAATCATAGTATTTATTTATTTATTTATTTCTAGATTTTATTTTAACAAATTTCATTAAAAGATCATATTGAAACTTAAAAACCTTGGAATTCTAACCTTAATAAAGAATTTTAATTTCTCAAGTAGGATAAGACACGTTTAAAATGAAGTCGTTTTTCATTTCTTTTAATTCACTCATTCACAGATTGGAGAAAGTTTTTGTGCCATGCTGAACTAATCTTTTGGCTCAAAAATATCATCTAGTTAATAATTAATCGAGTTATATTGAGCATACATACATAATAAATAAATAAATAAAATAAACGTTATTTCCCTAACATTTCAGAACCAGAGTCGATGACTAAAGGCGTGACTAACGTTTTGATTAAATGCGTGACCTGAATATTAAAGTCCACCTCATTTTTTTTTTATTGCATACGAGCTTTATTTGAAAAAAAAAAGATAAAAAAATTAATTGCTACCAAATATTTTTAAATATTTATTTTGCAGAAGTTCAATATTTAGTGAACCCATGCTCCTTGTGTCATTTTTTTCCCTTTATTAATAAATTTTCTTCGCCTGAGGATTTATCATAGTATATAATGATGCTAGGATGGATTTCAAACATTTTTTTGATATCAAAACATTCGTTCGAGAATTTTTTTAAATAATAAAAATAAAAAATCTTTGTTTAAGATAAAAGTTCGTAACAGGCTCCCATTTAAAGAGGTACTACTTGGTTAACCCGTCGACCAAAAAACTATGGCCAAACACTAAAATTAAATACCAATATTGGATGATCAAGGTCACATTTAATGATATTAAATACGATACACGTGTTTTAAAAGTCATTAAGGGATTTTTATTTCGACTTTTTATTTGTATTTTAAATTATATTCTACTAATTATTCGTTTTTTCGTTATTTAAAGTAAAAATTTTGTCAATATGTATAATTTGGCGATTTGTATAATTTAGCGAAATTGATCGATGGGATAATCAAGTAGTACCTTTAGAGAAAATGGTAGAAACAAATTTGAAATTTATTTTTAAGTGATTTCTTTGATTTGTTTACTCCTCCCTTATACATCAAACTGATAATATACACCCACCCATTCCTCTAATGGACAATTTTTTAATTTGAAGTTTTTTTTTTCTGACAAAAGATTATTTTTTATTTTGAAATTAAATAGTATTCAACTATTCTATGTTGTTTTTCCAAAAGGAGGATGTTATATATGCTACTGTAGCAATATTCCTTGCCTTTATTTATAAATAAAAATTTGTCAAACAGCAAACGTAGAAAATGAAGTGTTCGAAATTATTAAGTTAAATATTTTGGTCAAATGTAATCTATTTAAAATAAAAAATAATTTTTAAAAATGATATGTACTCTATGCATTTAAAAATATGCATTGTAATGCAATAAATCAATATATAAATATATTTACAATTTAGGTTTTTTTTCTTTCCTTTCCTTTTACTTACCCATCATACGTAGTATAGGGTAAGTCTTGCAATCGTTTTGAAAATCGAAAAAAAAAAAAAAAAAAAAAAAATGACGGATTTACATGTTTTCGACACTGGAGATTTCGAAAAACATATTTTTAGAAAAAAAAAAAAATTGCCGTCAGTCTGTCTGTCTGTCTGTAAACGCTCTATCTCACGAAAAAATTGAGATAGAGACTTGAAATTTTGTATGTACTTAGTATGTAAGAATGGGACGAAGCCTATTGAATATCAGCAACCTCGATTATCCGGAACTATTTTTTCCGGATTCTCGAAAAATTCGTTCTGATGAAAGGTATATAAAATTTTTCGATTTTTTTTATTTTAAGGAATGCATGTAAAAGGTAATAAAAAAACACAAATTTTGCATAAAAAACGAAGTCGATCGGATAATTAGTTGCCGAGATATTTGTAATCCTGTTTTCCACATTCTTCGATTTTTCATGACCCTGTATTTCATTCAAATTTCAATTCAGAGGTGTATTTTAATTGAAAATGAGACGCTTAATCCGACGCAGTAAACTGTTAGTTAGTATGATTATTATTTTTGGAGTTATAAGGATGTTCCTTTTACGCAGTTTGGTACTTCATGAGTAGTTTGGCGTTTTATATAATTTGTTGAAATTGGTGCATCAGCAATTCATTAATAGAGTATCACTATGTGTATTAACAGCATTTAAATTTTGTTTTGGAATTGAAATACATTGTATAAAAAGTTTTCAGATGTTTTATTTTCATATGCATATAAATGATGGGTAAGTATTACGGTGGCCTCCAACGACTAGTTTTTAAAAGTATCTGTTAGTATTTTCCTTTTGTTCGAAAGAAGTATATGGTCTGTTACTGTCTTGTCTGTTACCAATAAAAATTTATGTTGAAATTACTCAGTAGATTTCGATAAGCGCTTTAACCCCTCGTGGCGCGGTGGTATATCTGTGAAACCACTTAATTTTAATTTCTAAACGCCACATTGGCACCGGAATTTCCGGTCGCGTCCGTCTCTGTCTATGTCGATGAAGAGGTGGCTCGATCTTTTGCAGAGCACAGAGTACGGAACAGAGAATCAACTTTCATACACTGTAATGGCAACTTGTTTAACACGGGATTACGCATAGACAGTAGCGATACGAGCGGATGACTCTGAAACTACGATCATAACATAAGAGAGGTTGCTAATTCGGCGAAACATCGCTTCCTTGGCGACAAGTGATATAGGAAAAAAGAAAAAAAAAATACAGCGACGGCTTGCTGCTTCTTGTTTTGAAATTTATGAAAGAATTATTTTAATATTTATATAACTTTGACGTATTCGTCTTGCAAACAATGCATGTGTCTCTTCTTAACATAAAGACCTAATAATCTAACCTTGAAAATTCAAGAACAATAACAGTAATAATTACGAATCAATATAAGCGCGGAAATCTAACAAGGAAGGTCTCCATACGGGCATACTCAGAAAAATCTGAAAAAATTACAGAATGTTCTTCTCATATAGTTATATATGTTTATAAAAAAAATTTCGGCGGAACCTCCTTATAACGTCCGTAAAAAAATAATAAAAATTTCGTATATTTGGCGATTTATCTCCGGTTGGCGAAAAAACGAAATTTTGAAAAATACGCTTTTACGCTTCGAATACTTTTTAAAGAAAAAACTTTCTATGTTCAATTTATTTAAATAAGTTTAGTTCAAGTAATTTTAGTTTTGAATATTTACTTTACTTTAAGTGTAATTTTGTCATATACGTTTATACGTACTTATAACAAAATGAAATTAATATATTTTATCATTTAAAGCACAATTTAAATTAATTAAAATTGTTCCAAAGTGAAAAATACACTGTTAAAAATCTGCTGCATTTTGTTGCAACGCAATCCCTTGCTTGTATAGAAAACGGTTACTTGGCCGTGAAATGGAGCTTTCTCATTGGTTGGAATAGAGATATTATATACAAGCGGTGGAGTGCGTTGCAACAAAATGCAGCAAATTTTTAACAGTGTATGACACGGTCAATTCACCCTGCTATGGAGCATTCTCATTGGTCAGAAGAGAGATATTCTATAAAAGTAGTGGAGTGACGTTGCAGTAAATGTTGCAGATTTTTAACAATGAAGTCAATTAAATCAATTTTCAGATTCGTTAAAATCGTCCGCTTTTGGCGAGGAAATGCACTGCTCGCCAAATCCCGCGTCGCTTTCAGTTTTTCACGCCAATTATTCCAAGCTATTTTATTTTTTTACATATCTAATAACGTAATTCCGCCGCCAATTTTTACTAATCCTTTATTATCTACATGAGTAGTTTAATTCGTATTTTTTTCAAAAAATTCTGAGTATGCCCCCAATGGAGACCTTCCTTGTAAGATCAAATAGCATAAGCACGTGTGCAAAGATAATCAAATCAGCATTCAGCAAGAAGTGCCAAGCCAGAATATGGTTACAGTTAAAGAGAAATCACGAGGATAAAAATCGCCAACGCGATGGTTTAGTTTTTAAGTCATCCACTGAGGGCGTTCTTTTCAAGCCAAGTTGAGGCTCTGTCTGTACTCTGTGTTGCAGAGCATCCTTTTGTCGTTGCAACAGATGCAAATCAGGAATTGTAAAAAGCATTGATAACTTTCATGACCATACTGTTAAATTATTCACATAGTTAATTGTATGTTATTGTAATATAATATTTGTGAAATTATACTTCTCAATAAATTTCAAGTACATGTGCATTAAAGTGTTTTATTTTGTCAAAATGTATCTATTCTGAGACTAAAAAGAAAAAAAAAACTACGCAACAAATTAATTTTTGTTTTCTCCACTTTCGATCCTGAATCTTTAATAGAATGTTTTTCAGATAATTTCACCACACATTTCCTCTTAATACAGACATTGCATGCTTTTATTTATCTTGGTGTCAATCAATGATTTTGCAAACAGTTTAAAATACCAACCTTTAAAATATTTTATGAAACAGTCTATCTTTTTATAGTCTTCTTTTTATTTTCTTTTTTTTCATCTTTTGGTTTTTGAATATGAAAATTTGATAAACTTATGCGTATCTGTGCGTAACGCGTACGTCATTTTGCGAATGGCAACTTGAAATTTGAAATGAAATTTCGGTTTTGCAATTTTTGCCAACTAAATTTTTTTTTAATTTCTAAATATCCCACATTTTTAATTTTTACACCATCGTGTAGGGGAAAAAATGTGCTTTTGAATGCAATTTATTTGAAAATTGTATCTTAATTTATTTTTGAGATATTAATTTTTTTGTAGTTTTTAATACCATTTTTCTAATTGTGGCAACAGAAGTACTCCATTTCTATTGAAAGCAAATGGGAAAAAGGCCGAAAAAAGGCAGATTACGGTATCTTTTATGTTGCAATTTTCCCATTAGCCTTTGCCTTTTCACATGTCGGATTTAGATTTCACGGGTGAAAAATTCTGATTAAGCCAAAGTGGAATGAATTTTGCAGTTTATCATTTTAGAATACCAAGCATAAGAGCCTTAATTAAAAACTTTGTTTTAATAACAGATCTTTACTATATTTAACTGCTTACATTACGATTAAAGTTTAATTTTAATAATTTGGACAACTAAGTTTCATAGACATATTATTTTGTTAACTTTAGGTTAAAATAATATGTGTATGCGAGTTAGAAAAACCAATATCAGATGCATTTTTTATTGTAACTAACTTCGTAGCTTTATTATAAGTCAATGAAACAGTTCCTTCATAAATATTTTCTTTCGTCGAAATTCGACGGGTTCTACCTTGTTAATTTAATACTAGCGAGCTATGCCCGCTAGCTGGGCCACTTTTTCCGAACGAACCTCGATATTAAGCAGTATATAATATGCAAAAAAATTCATTTAATAAGCAAGTCTTGGTGTTCGAATTCTCAAGCACAAAAAAAAGTAAATTAAAGAGCCATGGTCCCGTTAAAAATATGTGATTTCGCACTGTGGGCCACGTGCATTTGAAAAAAAAAGATTGTGGATCGGAGCTATGGTCACTTCGCGCCCATAGTCCCGTTAAAAATATTTGATTTTGCACGGTGGGCACTACGCGCCCATAAGACATTTTTTCGTATTTTTTAGTTCATCAGAAGCAGATTTTTACGCAGATTCTGACTATGTAATCAGTTTTTTTCTACTTTAAAAACTGTCTGCATGATGGTTTAAGAAAAAACGCGCAAAAAAAAAGTTTCGATAGTCCTGTTTTATTTCTATGTTCAATATTCTAGCGAAAACTACGGTAAATATTCTACGGAAAGTCAAAACAATTGATGCGGAAAAAAACGCAATTAGCGCCGGTAGAAAAAGAGGTTTTCGGCTGTTTCATCTTTTAGCCAAAGGGGAAAAATTCATGTCCTTCACCGCAAGGTGGCGCAGTGTTCTGCTTTGGAGCTCCGTTTGGGAATTGGGACATTTTTCGTTCCGATTCCCAAGGGGTTTTTAATTCATAACTTTATTAATTTTGGCCCACGGTCTCGAAAATGCCCGAAATCACTTCCCCGGAATTTTTCCAATCGAAAGACACCTCTCGCGACTTCCAACTCGCCTGCGTTGCGAACTGTAATCGGCTTCAAGCAGACAGACAGAGGCGCACAGATTTTATTAGTATAGATATGAGTATTGTGTAAAAACACTAATATCACACTTGCCAACCTCCGGCTTTTTATAAATCACAGAAACATATTTGGAACCAAAAATTTACTTAGAGAATTAAATTAAATAGGTTGCAAATGAAAACAAAATTTAATGGAAGATCTGTTTAATTTAACAAATTTCCGGTTCAAAATCCGTTTTCTTGATTTACAAAAAGCCGGAGGTTGGCAAGTATGCTAATATGCATATCTGCCGTGGTTTGTGATATGCCAGTAGTTTAAATCGCAGTGTCAAGTGTATGTACAAAAAGCCATTTATGTTTACATTTTATTCTCTTATTACAATATCTTATGCAAAAAATGGAATGTCCTGGCGAAGAGCTCAGTGCTCTGGAGAATGGTCAACGTGGAAATTTTCTGCTCATCTGACAAAGAAAAGGACGCTCAATCCTTCGAGTCTTTCATCGATGGGTTGCCGTCTTGTGTAAGATTTTTCAGGACGTGCAGGTTTTTATATGGATTTGGACTTTGAGAAACTTTGTATGAAACTGCACCACATCTGCCCTAATGTAGAAGTTTTAATTTTGACAAAATGTGCCATGCCAACCAGTGACGCAGCCAGAATTTGGTTATAGCGGGGGTTTTGAGTTCCTAATAAAGGTGATTGCCGGTTATATGAATCGCCGGTTAATAGAATTGGTACTAATTAGAATCACAAAACATCTGTGTGGCAGGAAATCATAATTTTTTTTTAGCATAATACGTCTCAGAAAAATGATTCAGTTCAAATATCCAATTTTTACTTAACTACTTCATGTACTATGCACTTTAACAGTTTTTAGTAGAATTTTCGCCACTTATTAAATATCTCTTTATTAAATGAAATCTGATTCAATAAAGCGGCGAATTCCAAAATGCATCAAAACGTTTAAATATTGAGTTTGGTTTTGATTCATGTAAGCTACAATTATACCATTCTTTCTTAGCTCTAGGAGGGGTTTTAACCAAACCAAAACCACCCCCTTGGCTGCGCCACTGATGCCAACGAATTTTCCCGAAGTTATAAATAGCTGCACTCAGTTTTTACAGGGTCTAAAGAAGTTGGTGCTTCATTCTTGTTGGTTTAATCACTATTCTGAAACTGCAGAACTTAAAGATAATTCGACAATCGAAGTTTTAGACTTGTGCTATTCTTATTTCTCTTCTTCCAGTAAGATACAGTTCTCAAAATTGCTCTCAAATTTGAAGGAGTTGTGTTTAGCTAAAACACACGTAGATTATACCTGGTTTGTAGGTGATGCTTCTTTTTTGAATCAGTTACACGTGTTGGATCTGGGATGGACATGTGTTACTACCACCACTTTTACGGCGATATCTAGGAGACGATGATTTACATTTCAATGGTCCGGTATTTCCTCACTTGCAGACAATCTGCCTCAATCGTACATATGTGACATGCGAGGGTCTTTTTTCCCTCGTCCGGTCCTGTCCATCTCTGGTCAGTGTCTATGTCGAAGAAGATGTGGCTCGATCTTTTTCGGAGCATCCTTTCGTCGTTGCCAACAGATGCAAACGAGGAATTGTAAAAAGCATTGATAACTTTCACAACCATAATGTAGATTATTTGCATAATTAATTTATGTTATTGTGAAATTGTATTGTAAAATAAATTTCAAATTAATGTGCATTGTTGTGTTTTATTTTGTCAAAATTTGTGTATTCCGAGACTAAAAGGAAAAAAACTACGGAACAAATTAATTTTTCTTATCTTCATTCTGGATTCTGAATCTTTAATAGAATGCATTTGAAATAATTTCACAACACATTTATTTTTAATACAGACATTGCATGTTTTTATTTATCTTTAATACAGACATTGCATGTTTTTATTTATCTTTGTATTAATCAATGATTTTATTATCGGTTTAAAATACCAACTTATAAAATATTTTATGAAACAGTTTATCTTTTTATACTCACATAAATGGTTTTCGTTTTTGGGGTTTTGAATATGAATATCTGATAATCTTATGCATGGGTGTTAAAAAAGATTTTCCTTCCAGCTTATCACTATTGTCCTTATTCAGAATATGACGTAATTAAAAGATTCAAACAAATAAAAAGGATTTATCAATGTATGTCAAGATTTAGGTTATATTTCTTATAGAAATTTATTTGTAACATTCAATTCCTAAAAACATGAAACAAACTTTCTTCCAATTCTTTTTTAAGAATGTTGGCATTTTTCTTCTTTGCCTTTACTCTACAAAAAATTCTTTAAAATTCATACATTCAAGAGAATTAAAGTTGCTATATTCCAATACCAAAGATGTATCATCCCCCCCCCCCTTTCTTTTACTTACCCATCATACGTAATATAGGATAAGTCTTGCGATCGTTTTGAAAATAAAAAAAATTGCACTTGTTGGATTTACACGTTTTAAACACTGGACATTCCAAAAACATATATATATAAAAAATTGGTGTCCGTCTTTCTGTAAACGCTCTACTCTTGAACAAACTGAGATAGAGACTTAAAATTGGTAGTGCATTGAGTATGTAATAGTGGGAAGAAGTCTAATGGATATCACTAACTTTCTATTATCTATTAGGGATATTTCCTTTACTGCTTGAATATTACGTCGCCCAAAAAACTACGGCCAAACTATAAGATTAAATGCCTATAATGGCTTATCGTAAATGTCGCATGCACTTTATATTAAATTTAATTGTTTTTTCGCTATTAAAAGTAAAAATAATGCCAAGTTGTATAATTTACGAGTACTTTGGCAATTTATGTAATTTGCTGAAATGGGTCAATGGGATAACCAAGTAGTACCTACAATTCAGTAATAGAGCTTAGTATGCCTTATAAATATTTAAAAATATAGAATAGCTGTGTCATATTATTGAAATTCATTTTCAAAGATTATTTTTATGTTAAACTAATAGATATCATATCTTAGTAGCAAACATATACAGTAGACACCCTCAAATCCACCAACACTCTAAAATCTGCACATAATTTACATGTATAAATAATGAAATATAAATAATCTTCCTTAATACTTAAAATATTTGATTGTAGCAGTTTCATATCTTGTTTAGTATATTTTGATACAAAATGAAGTACAGTAGACTCTCTTAAATCCGCACAGCTTGGGACCAGAGGTTTTGCGGATATTAGAATTTTGCGGATTTCTGGTCATTGCTTTGTTTACATTAAAAAAACATTGAATGTAATTAATAATGAAATCAAAAGTATAATGAATGCATACAATATACTAAAATATTTAAAAAAAGTAATAAACTAAAATAATAAAAAATTTAGATATTTTTTAAAATGATTAAAAATACTAAAAGGAAAGGTAAAGTTAATAATCAGTAATGAACAATTAAATATTCATTATAAAAGGGGAAACTTGCCTCATAAAGGAACATTACTAATTCACATCAGGATCATAAAATAATGAAACTTTATTTCAGGTTTAGCCAGACTTAACTGAAAAATCTTGATTAATACATAAATATATTTGGTAAGATTGTGATTACCAATGATATTAGCAATATCTTTATTACTTTCTTCTATCTTCAATAGAAGAAAGTATTGTAATCGAAATTTTTTTCGACTTCCGGTTTTTGACGGATTTACACGTTTTAGGGGTCAGAGATTCCAAAAAACATGTTTTTACAAAATGTCTGTCTGTCCGTGTTTGTATGTCTATGTGTCTGTATGTCGCCATTCTAACATCAAAAAGTATATGAAGTTATGCATAGAATTGAACTAATTTTTTTGTGAATATTTTTGGCTGTGGCAAGCAGGTCCTCCTTCAGTTTTGAAATATTCCGCCGGAAGGGGGCGCTGCAATCGCGATTTTTGTGCCATTTTCAATATTGTACCGACCAAAAGTATATGAAGTTATGCATCGAATTGAACCAAATTTTTTGTGCATGTGTATGACTATGACTAATTGGTCCTCCCTGAATTTGGAAAAATCCGCCGGAAGGGGGCGCTTCAATCGCCATTTTCAATATTGTACCGACCAAACATATATGAAGTTATGCATCGAATTGAACCAATTTTTATGTATATATGTGTATGACTATGGCTAGTTGGTCCTCCCTGAATTTGAAAAAAATCCGCCGGAAGGGGGCGCTGCAATCGCGATTTTTGTGCCATTTTCAATATTGTACCGACCAAAAGTATATGAAGTTATGCATCGAATTGAACCAATATTTTGGTGCACGTGTATGACTAGGGTTAATTGGTCCCCCCTGAATTTGAAAAAAATTCGCCGGAAGGGGGCGCTGCAATCGCCATTTTTGTGCCATTTTCAATAACTTACCTACCAAAAGTATATGAAGTTATGCATCGAATTGAACCAAATTTTTTGTGTATGTGTATGACTACGGCTAATTGGTCCTCCCTGAATTTGAAAAAAATCCGTCGGAAGGGGGCGCTGCAATCGCGATTTTTGTGCCATTTTCAATATTGTACCGATCAAAAGTACATGAAGTTATGCATCGAATTGAACGAAATTTTTTGCGTAAGTGTATGGCTATGGCTAGTTGGATCGCCCTGAATCTGAAAAAAATCCCCCGGAAGGGGGCGCTGCAACACCGAATTATATGCCATTTTCAATATTGCACCACATAAAAGTGTATGAAGTTAGTTCTAGAACTGAACTAAACATTTTGTATATGATTATTTTTTGGTAAGGCAAGTTGGTCCTCCCTGAGTTTGAAAAAAAAAATCTGCTTATCATTCTATTGTCCATCGGCTCGTGCAGAGACGGAAATTCGTTTTTACTCCAATTAATTGATTGAAGCAGAAATTTAAGATGAAAATCAAAGTTGGTAAGGTATTGAATTAAAATTATTAAAGCATTAAAAAGAATAACTATATTTTTAAATATTAAAATGTACGTATGAGATAGAAGAAAGTTTTGGGATTGGCACATCCAACTAGTTTTTTCAGGAATAAATTATTCTTTCTTCATGAAAAAACATGAATTCAATAACCTTAATAAAAATTATAAATAAAAAAATGTATGGAATTGATATAAAACTGAAAAAATCAATTTTTGCACCTACATCTGAATTGAATGTTTCATTGTTTACATCCGAAAAATATGTGCGGATTTTAGATAGTTCTGGATTTTAGGAGTGCGGATTTGAGGGAGTCTACTGTATATTCTTTTTTGGAACTCCTATATTTATGTAAAGCATACTAAAAAAAAAAAAAAATCACCCACTCTTCATTTTTTAAAAATATAATTTACAATTTTTTTCATTTTGTTTAATTCATTTGTATCTGTCGTTTTAATTTCAGAAAATGACTGGTATTTTCCCAAAATGTCATTGTTTCCCAGCTGAATATTAGGTGCAAAAGGGACATTGATTTTTTTTTTTTTTCCATTTAATCATCGGCATAAATTTATCTCATGTCTCCAGTCTACATTCAGGTTGTAATTTATAGTGGACTCTCTCAAATGCACACATCTTCAGACTAGAGGTTGTATGGATTTTAGAATTTTGTGGATTTCTGGTCATTCTTTTGTTTACTTTTTTTAAACAGTAATTTGAATGCAATTAATTAAGCAATCGAAATTATAATGAATGCTTGCAACATAGTAAAATATTAAAAAAATAAACTAAAATAATACAGATTAAATTGTTTTAAATATTAAAAACAAAAGACACATAAAATATACACTAATAATGTATAATTAAATATTCATTATGAAATTGAGGTGTGTTTTTCCTAAATTATTCAATGAAACCAACCTCATAAAGGTGCACTACCAGTTTGCATCAAAATCATAAAAAAAACAAGTTTTATTTCAGGTTAGCCAAAATTGATATCCAAAAAAGCTTTTCTAATATATAAATGTATTTAGTTAAAAAATTATTATATAACTTAAATTCATCTTGAATATCTTAAGTTTTTAACGAATGAATTTATTCTTCTTTCACAAAAAAGCATGATTTCAATAATATTGCATAATTAAAATATACACTGAATTGATATGAAACTAAACATTCAAATTTTATCATTACATCTGAACTAAATGCTTCCCTGATCACATCTGAGGATTTAAAGGAATCTACTGTATTTGTGTTCACAAAAAACAATCAAAGTTGTCTCTTGGTACCATAAACTTATAAATCTCGCACCAAAAATTGGTAAAAGCAATTGGAAATTTTCAAAACTTGCTATCTTTGTATAAATATAGATTGGGGGAAGGGGGGATAATTGTTATTAGGGTTCGTTGATATATGTATATTGTCTTGATATACAGTATAACTTCTTTAATCCAGAATAATCATGATTACAGGCGTACTTGATAACAGAAAATTGTGGATTGCAGAAGTTTAGAAATTGCAAAGCCTTTAGAAAAATAATAATATTAATATCTTTCATAAATATGGCAATAGAAAAATGCAAAGCTAATTTAAAAACTTTGAGAAAAATCCATTCTCAATGATTTAAAAATATTTTTTTTTTTCAAATAATTATGTATAATTTTTTTTCAGTGTCGCCATCTGTTGTAAACTAAAATAATAATAATAATAATAATGATGATATGATTTTTTAAAGAAAATTACGATTTGTGATTTATAAATAATAAGTAATTCAAAACACAGGAAGGAAAAGTATAGAAAAATAATTCTAATATGTATATATATATATACATATTAGAATTATATATATATACATATATATATATAGAGAGAGAGAGAGAAAATTAAATAGGACTTGCAATAAAAAAAAAAAAAAAAAAAAAAAAAAAAAAAAAAAAAAAAAAAACTTTATATTTACTATAACATATTTTAAATAGTGATACATGTGGCTAATTTTATAAAAATAAATAAATATATAGCACCTACAAATATAAAATAAGTCAGAAATTAAATAAAAGAAATAATAATAATAAAATCCGATTTTGTGATATTTTGGTATCATCTTCTTATCTTTGTAGAAAGAATAATTAGAAATTGACCATGATTCTAAATTTTTACAACTTAATATTAAAAACAGACCCCTCTATTAAATACATAATTATTTGGAAAGTTTCTGCAATTTAAAAAAAAAAAAAAAAAAAAAAAAAAAAAGTAATAAATTAGGTTGTCATTTCATTTTTCTAATTAATTTTCTGAAGTTTTTATATATGTACTATGGCGCCCTCTATAATCTTTAATAGATAATAAAAAATAAGTGTACAGAAATATCCGAATTACACAAATTTCTGGATCAGAGATATCCAGACTAAAGATGTTATATTGTATATCATAATTATTTTCGGAATTTCCAGATTTTTGATATTTTCATATTACTTGATATTTATTTTTAAGATTATTTTTTTGTGCTTTTGATATTTTCATATTGACTGCCTTGTTTCTCTTGATACATAACTTTTGACTCTAGTAGTGACTTTTACCCCCCCCCCCCTCCAAAAAAAAAAAAAAAAAAAAAAAAAAAAAATTCAAAGTTTTATATTTGAATTTTTTACTTTTAGCTGCATATTATGTGGGACATAATTCACAGGGCCAAAACTAGTCTTTTTTTTTTTTATATAACCTGGGACAAACATGGATTTTGACACTTCCCCCCCACACCCTTCTTTTTTCCACAAAGTTTATATGAAAATAACATTTGAAAATTATTTAAACAGAATTTTTCATGATTTTGTAATAGCCAATATACTTTAAAGTTCTAAACATGTACCGTATTTTCCGGCGTATAATCCGCGGATTATCTGTTAAAAAACCTCGAAAATTTCAAGTGCGGATTATCTGCCGGTGCGGATAATCTGATGAAATTTTTTTCAAGCTGAACTGATTTCCCATTTCAACCGGCAATTATAAAATGTAAACATATCAAATGATTGTCTGTTTGGGAAACCACTCGCGGAGCTGCTTGTGATTGGTTCACATAATGACGTGCCCGTTCTAGTGGGAGTGGCCTCCAATTTTTAAAGAATATTTGTCTAGTCTTTTTGCAACATGCTTGTATGAAGAATACAGAGTTTCTCAGCTCATCTCGATCAAAAACTGCAATCTACTCATTTGTTAGCTTAATCTTCTTTTATTAGTCACGTGGAAAAAGAATTTTGCTTAAATTACACATCTGAATTTAGCTGGATGTAATAGAAAAGGCAAAGGTTGTAATAGATCGAATATAATCGATTGCCATAATCGAATGTTCGATTATGGTAAAAGAAAAGGGAAAAAAATTTATTCAGGGAATAAGAGTCTCTTACTTATTATTAAATATTAAAAATTATTATTAGTAAATAATATTTTTACCTGCTATTATTAAACAATTGTCAAGCATTATTGGTAATAGATCGAATAAAATCGATCACCATAATCGAATTTCTGTTATAGCAGAAGAAGAAGGAAAAATTATTAAACTATTGTCAAATATTATTAATACTATCGATTATTATTTTAACTTGCAGTTATCCTATAATTATTTATTTTATTTACAATTATCATTTAAATAGGACAACTAAATCAATAGAAACTTTATTTATTAGTATTTTTGCGGCGTATAATCCGCGGATTATAAGCCGGTGTGGATTATCTGCTGAAAATTTTTTTCAAAGGTCAAAATTTACGGCTGCGGATTATACGCCGGTGCGGATTATACGCAGGAAAATACGGTAATCATATAGTATGTAACTACTTATGTTATGTAGTATGTAACTGAACTACATAATCAGCTTTGTCGAATATGAATTCATTAAAATCTTGTAAACGAAATCAAAAAGTATCGGAAAAAAAAATCTGCCATATCACCCTTAGTTTCTGAGTTTTGTCATACACCAGACAGAACGATTTTAACAATATCATACACAGATGTGGGAAAAATTGACACACAAAATAATCATTTGGCGCCTAGGGTACATGACTCCTCTGCTTCCCCCCCCCCCCCCCTTAGTCTTAGCTGTGATAATTCAGGAAAGACACTAGAAAATAAACTGTCTAATTTAGGTACTCAGTTTTATCTTCATTAGAAAAAAAAAAAAAATGTGGGTAGAAAAAAGGGGGATATTAAAATTAAGATGTTTGTGCCATTTTCATTATTTTACTCTCAAAAAGTGCATGAAGTTATGCATAGAATTGAACTAAAATTTTTGTGAATGATTACTTTTGGATGAGGAAAGTAGGTCCTCCCTGAATTTGAAAAAAAATCTGCCTATTATTTTATTGTTCATCAGCTTCTGCAGAGACAGAAACTCATTATTATTCCGATTCATTGACTGAAGCAGGTATTTAAGATGAAAATCAAAGTTGCAATACTATTGAATTAAAATTATTAAAGCATTAACATGCGTAACTACTTTTTTACACATTAAAAAAATACATATGATATAGAAGAAAGTTTTGGGGATTGGCACTATCCAACTTCTTCTGTTATGTAACTGTTGTTTCCTGCATTTGAGATGTTAAATTCACAAGTATAGCAAGTTTTTTTAATACACAATTTAAATTAACCAAGATTTCATATACCCGAGTTCAGTGTTCTCGCTGACATTTGAGCAATGTTAGTAATTTGGCTAATTAAAAATAAAAGACATTCGCCAAATGAAAAAAGTATTAGCAAAATAGATTTGCCGTGTAGCACTAAAAAGTTATTTTTAATCCTTTAATGGACCCCCACTTTTTTTTATCTGTTCTTAAATAACCTAAGTTTTTATAACTGCGACAACGATTGTTATTAATATAATTTCAACTATCAGCCACAAATATATTAAAAGTATGTATGTATGCATATGTAAAAAAAAAAAAAAGAAGAAAAAGCAAAAATTGAACACTAGCAATTTGGCGAATCTAATCAGTTTTTTACTCGCCAAATGAAGAATTTAGTCGCAATTTGGCGCAATGGCGAGCGAGAGCAAGAACCCTGCCCAAGTTACAATAGCCTCCTCTCAAATCCGCACAGCTTGGGATCGGAGGTTGTGCAGAATTTTGCAGACCTCTGATCATGGCTTTGTTTACATTTTTTAAACAGGCACATGAATGTCATAAAGAATGCAATCAAAACTATAACGAATGCTTGCAATACAGTAAAACAATAAAATAATTAAGTAAACTAATAAACTAAAATAATAAAAATTTAGATAACTTTTTGAATTATTAAAATATTAAGAGAAAAGTTTAAATTCAAGTTTAAATCAATCAGGCCCCGATTATGACTAACTGGGGTCCCGGGCAATGATAAATTAAAGGGCCCCCTTTAGAATCATTGCAACCTCATTTAAATAGAACTGATGGTCACTCATATGTGTATGTGTAGTGCATAAACATAGTTTCGCACCTTGAAAATAAATAGAAGAAAGTTTTTAGTTCTATTTACTCTAAATTAAATACCTTAATTAGTAAAAGTTCACCTTCTTTTTTTCTTTAGTACAGAATAAAATTCTTTTATATAACTTTAGTAATTTGCTATATTATTTTAAAATTAATTTAATAACTTTAACATAAGGAAGAGGTGGAATCGGAAAAAGAAAGTAAATTTTTTATAATTTAATGCATGGATTTGGAGGCCCCTTAAGGTTGGAGCCCATGGGCAAAGTTCTATTTTGCCCATGCAGTAATAAGGGTCTGTAATCAATAATGACTAAATAGTCATTATAAAGATGAAATGTATTTTATTTAAATTGTCCAATGAAACTTGCCTTATAAAGGTTCACTACTAAATTCACATCCAAACCATAAAATAAAGAAGGTTTATTTCAGGTTTAGCCAGACTTAATAACCAGAAAAAACTTGTTTAATGCATAAATATATTTGGCAAGAAGATTATTATTTCCAGTGATATCAGCAGTATCTTGGATTTTTTCAGAAATAAATTTATTCTCCCCTCCCCCCCCCCCCCCCCGCAAAAAAAAAATGATTTTAGTAATATTAAAAGAAATTACAAATTAAAATATAGATCGAAATGATATTAAACTAAAAAAGCTGAGTTGAACGTTTCATTCTTTACATTCATAAATTATGTGTGGATATTAGAGAGTGGCAGATTTGGGGGAGTCTACAGCAGCAGCTTTCTTAATTAGCTTGGATAATGTACTTGGATGTTGCACTGTATATTTACTAGGATTTAGTGTTAACCCATTGATTTTTTACAAAAAATTTCAATTCTAACAAAGACATTAAGGAAAAAAAAATCTGGTTCTGTTCCAAAACAATTTATATAATTATGATACATTAACCATGCATGCATGACTATTGTACTGGTACTACTTGGTTATCACGTTGACCCATTTCGCCAAATTATACAAATCCCCAAACTTATAGGCAAATTATATATATTGACATCATTTTTATTTTAAATAATAAAAAAATCAAATAATTGATAGAATATTAATAAAAGTCAAAATAAAGACCACCTAATGACGTTTTAAATGTGTGTATCGTGTATAATGTTATTGGATGTGACATTCACAATCATCCATTATTGGCATTTAATCTTATAGTTTGGCAATAGATTTTTGGTCGACGGGATAACTAAGTAGTACCGAATTCTGTTATTTTTTTCGTTTTTCGATGACTTGAATACATCTTGAGATCCGGCATGAAAGATTCCCTCTTAAAGGAGAAATTCCACTTTTTTAAAAAGAGACTTTTGAATAGTCTCCGGATGGATGCAAAAATGTAAAGAAAGTTCAGTAGACTCCTGCAAATTCACAGTCCTTCAATCTGCATATGATTTACAGATGTAAATAATGAAGCATTTCTCAGATGTAGGGACAAAATGTGACTTTCTTAGTTTTATATCCATTGCATATAAATTTTAACTTGTAATTTTTGTTAATATTACTCAACTCATGTTTTTTTCATGAAGGTAGAATATATTTATTTTTTTAATTTTTATAAATATTTTTTTATTTATATTTTTATTAATTTATTAACCCTTTCTGGTCTGGTGTACTATGAATAGTACATGAATTTTAATGGATTATTATTTTGTTTTAAGAAATATTTTTGCTACAATTTACATGTTGTAATGTTAGTATAGACCTATGCTTTTACTATATGACTTCCTTTATTTTTAGGCATTTAGTAACAATAATAATAACTAGCAAAAGCCATGCTTTGTTTGGATTCGCGAAGCATTATTTTATAAAACAGATATTTGAAAGTAACAATATTTTTTTTTTTATTATTTTTGCATCTTTATTAAACAAAAACGTTATTTTATGTTTTGGCGCATTTTAATTTTTTATTTATGATGTAAAACTGGCATAATAAGATATTTTCGAAGCAAACTTTTACAATTTTTTTTTAAATTTTCAACTAAAAGCTCTTTTAAAGATGTTTTTACAATTTCAAGTAGCCACTGGTGTTTTTTAATTGTTTGAAATATGCATGTTTCCAATCTTTGTAATCAACATCCGATAATCTTTGATAGCTATTTTAGAATAATATATTTGAAGAAAGCTTGAAGAAAGTTACTTCTTCAAAATCCTATTTTCTGGAAAAAACATTTGAAATCTGCTTTCGTTGATACTATGAATTTTTAACTGTAAAACATTTTATTTTAATTCCTTCGTTTTTATACATGTTAGCGTATGAGAATTGCTGTAATTCTCTCCGCGTGGGAGAACTTTTTACATTCTGCGAATGGCAACTCAATTAATGGAATTACCTTTTAACGAAGCGCTCTCTCATTCTCGCAGTGACGTTTTCTCGAATAATTATTGTTGTGTTTGCGAACTTATTAAAGTCTTATTTTTCTATAAAATCCTTCTGATTAATGAGTCGATATTATTTAGCCACAATACGACCTTCGCAAAAATATTTATAAAGAGCTTGAACCATTTTGTTGCCAGTTTATAAAAAAAAAAAAAAAAAAAAAAAAAAATCCATAATACAATTCTTTTAAAATGTTTAAGTGTCATCTGTGCAAACGATTTTGCGGGATAATGAAAACATGTTTTATTTAATAAATTAATCATGATTCTATCTATAATTATTTACTCTATGATTTAAACTTTTTTTTTTTTGAAAATATACGCGTTTCATTTTTTATTTATTTGCTAAAATGCGTCTGTATTGGAAATGCATGTAAAATAAATTAATTAAAATAATATTTTTTTAACGTTTTACTGTAAAAAAAATTATATTCTGCAAATCTACAGATCATAATTTATTTTTGTGTTTAATTTGAAGTTAAAATATTGGATAGTTTTTTTGTAAAGCGTACGACAAATTGTAATTTGAGTGGACTAGTAGAGGATTCGCTTCGCTCATCCTAATTATTATTTGCTTCATTTCCTTTGTGCCGTTTGCGATTCTTTTATTTTCAACAGCTATTCCACTCTTTAAATTTAAAATAAAAGTTACTTTCCTGAAAGAATCCTGTGTCATAAAGCACAAAAAGTAATAGAAAGTTGTAATATAAGTTAAATCTTACTGTTACAGAATATCCTTAAATATATCCAAAAATTCTTCCTAAGCTGATTTTCATATGAATGTTAATTGAATCGTATGCAAAATAACAATATTAGTTATCTTTCAGGCAATGAAATAGCTTTTAAATAAATTAATGTTAATATTATTAAAACAAATGTATTTTTTTCTAAAAATTAAAAAAAAAATCCTGACAGAAAGAGTTAAAGAGTTTATGATTCATAGAATCTCTGTTCTTGTTCTTACTTAAATCACGATTATCATTCATTAATTAGAAAAGGTCATTACACTATGAAATAAAAATTACAATTTACACTTGTAAAGTCTGATAATTCAAAGCGATAAGTATTTCGAAATAAAATACTAATCGAAGTAAAACTATATTCAAAGAATTATTCGAAAGCGTAATCGAGCTATCTTAAAAAAAAGATCTTGAGAAATCAGAATATGCAACTTCGGATATAACGCTATCATGAAATTTCTTTTCAAAAGTAGATGGCAGCACCAGTCTAAAAGCTTCATAATCGAACAAGGAATCGAGTTTGTTAATCGACAGCAGTTCGATGAAACGTTTCATCGCGTTATCGTTGCTAGAAGTACGTGTTATAAAGTCTGAAATTCTCTTTGTATTTGAATTTATTTTCTTTCTATATGTAGTGTAGTTGATTTTTGAAGAGATTTGTGTTATTCTGAAGGAGTATTTACGTTGTAATTTACCTCTTATTAAATCTACTCATTTTACAAAATAGCTACAACAATACTAAACCTAAGCCTAACCGGACATTGTAAGATTGTTGTTATTAGGCATTTCCGAAACATGTTTTAATCGTGTTTCATTAATAATTGGACAGTATTTACGTTTAGTTTGAGGTAAGTTATTCAGAGTTTTCTTTTCTTTATTTTTATACCAAGTTTTTTACAGAGTAAGATCAGTCTTACAGATTTCAAGTTTCTGTTTATGTTCATAACTGAAACAAAAAACTTTTGTTTCAGCCGCTTTTTCAGCACGGCATTTTGAAATTCTATCTAATAAACTAAGAAGTTAAAACAGTCAAGTCAATTTCAAAAATGCATAAAGAAATTTTGTAAATGTTTCGTTTTAATTTTAAACATACTAAAAGTACCAATTATTTTTAATTAAAAAATATATAATAATAATGTAATGATTATGTGATTTCTATAACAATCATGCTTTTTTAAAAATAACATGTTTAAAAAAAAAAGTCTAGAAAGTGTCACACATTACTTAGCAAATAAGAAAATTTAGGTGAGCCAGTTTTAAAGTATTTGTACGCAACAAAAAGTTTTCAGTGTAACTCTGTAATTCTAGTAAACCAGAGATGTCTTTATGCTACAAATGACTACAACTTTATGAATGGCATGTATACTGAAGTATTCTCCCTCAAATCCACCACCCTAAAATTCATGCATTATTAGCAAATGTATACAATGAAACTATATCATAATATTAATAATATATATTCCACAACAAAAAAGTAAGAATTTATATTATAAAGCAAATATTTTGCTTTTAAGACGTTGTTGTAATGAATAAAAACATTTAAAATACATTAAAATTTTTTATTGAACTTGTTTCAACTCTTTTTAATCATCGAGTCATCTTCAGAATGTAAATAGAAAATAAAATCACAAACATAATGAATGTTAAAAATTGGAATAAATAATTATTGAAAATTAAATTAAACATAGGGGAGAGGGGGGCACAGTGGGACAATTTTCACTTGTTTTATAATAACTTTTTTCCATTTAATTAAAAGCAAATTTTAAATGCACGATAATATTTTGGCAACATTCAGCTTTCATTATAATTTTTTTCATAATTTATCCTTAATTTATTCTTTAAAAAAATTTAATTTTCAAAAGGTACTCAAGATGTTCCAGCAGGGCTTGAATTTCAGGGCGGGATGGCGGGATTCGCGCCCTAAATTTTGAAATCCCGCCCAATAGAATATCGTAGGCGAGAGGCTCCTGCCCAAAAAAATTCATGAATTTTCCGAAAAATTTTGCATTTTGATTAACCCTCACGATTTTTTTGCGAATTTGTGAATTTTCGTGCGACTGAATGACATATTTTACGAGTTTTTTACTGCGAAAAATTGTTGGGATTCATGATATTTTTCTGCAACCAATCATCAAATTTTGCATTTTTTTCCCGCGATTGACAAGTTTCGTGCGATTTTCCGGAGTAATTCCATTTCGAATTTTCCAAAAAATTAACGCATTTGATTCTAAAAGTTTCATTTATCAGCCCGGAAATTCGAATCGTTATGTCCGAATATCCGGGCTAATAACCGATTTTTCATAACTTTTGAACTGAGCTGAATTGCATCTTTTCACAATCAATTTCATCAATCGTTCTCAGAAAAGGGAAACGCAGAAAATTTTGTTAGATTATCGGGATAGAAACGACAATTTTTTCTCAGAAAATCGTGAAAAAAACAACATTCCTTAAAAAATCGTGATAAAACACTAATTTCTTTTTAAAAAAATCTCAGAATAAAGACGAATTTCACGAAATGATTGCGGAATAAATGCGAATTTCATAAAAGCATATGTGAATTTCGTGAAAGAATTGCGGAATAAATGTGAATTTCGTGAAAGGATCACCACATAAACAGCGCTGTGTGAAAGGGAGGGGAAAGGGGCGGTCACCCTGGGCACAGAAATTTAGAAGCGCTAATTTTCTACTACCAACATCATTTTTGGCCTGTAAGAAGAAAATGAACACTAAATTTGAAACTTTGCACCAAATGCAGTTTTTCTTCGTACGCCCTTCATATGAACCCAAATTTATCAAAATGCCGCTTAAAAATGCGAATTTCATGAAAAAAATGAGAATTTCATTAAAAGATCCTTAAAAAATGCAAATTTTCTTGAATGAGCGCGAAAAAACGCAAATTTTGTCGATAATCGTGAAAAAAAAAATGTTAATTTATGTAAAGAATCACAGAAAAATGCCCAATTTGTCAAAGGGTTCTTCAGAGGTGATTCTGAGTAAAAATTTTTTTTAAACTCGTGGCAGATTTTCTGAAAAATTACAGCAGATTGTGTGAGAGGGGGGGGGGTTACTTTTGACTCACTTTGTTTTTTCACGAAATTTACGATTTTTTTCTGATCTTTTGACAAAATTATCGGGATCTTTAGATTTTTTGATGAAATTTTCGAGTTTTTCACGGTTTTTTGACGAAATTTGCAGACTTTTCACGGTCCTTTGATGAGATCTGCAGATTTTTGCGATTCTTTGAGAAAACTCGCAGATTTTTTGTGATCTTTTGTTGTAATCAGCGACTTTTTTTCGCGATTTGCATTTTCCCGCAGGTTTTTTGACGATATTTTTGATTTTTCTGTGATCCCTAGCCAAAATTTGCATTTTTTCGCGAATCTTTGATGAAATTTGTGTTCATCTTTCACTATCGTTTGACGAAATTCATGTTTTTTTTTTCACGATCTTCAGATGAAATTTGAGATTTTTCACGATTATCTGATGGAATTAGCATTTCCCCCTGAATCTCTGACGATATTTATGATTTGCGAAATTGATTTTTTGGGGCGACGATTTGTCGAAATTTGCAGTTTTTTTTTTTATTTTTTTTTTTATATATATAAATTTTTTTATTGATGACGATATATGTTTTTTTAATTTTCGGAACTGAAAACCTTCAAAGGATCACTTAATAAATATGAATTGTTACAGAATCGTGTAAAATATACAAATTTTACTAATGCATCGTGGGAAAAAATGAATTTCGTCAAAGGGTTGTTAATAAACGCTAATTTAGTCAAAAGGCGGCTAAAAAAATGCAAATTTAGATGAAGAATAGGAAAAAAGATGTGAATTTCGTCAGAGGGTTGCCGAATAAATGCGAATCTAGTCAAAAGACTGCTTAAAAAAAATTTGCAAAATTCATCACAGAATCACAAAAAAAAAAAAAAAAAAAAAAAAGTCAACTTTATCAGAGAGTCGCGGAAAAAAAAGCAGCCGTCTTCTTGGAAAACAACACACACACAAACATGTCTGTTTATTGTAATAGGTATATTCTTTAATCGGAAATGATATGTACTGAACTAACTTTTGAAAAATTGGATTAACCGGAACCCAACTTGCAGCAATCTACACTGAACCTAAAATCAACCTGTACCAAAAACAGAGTTTACTAGACCTGAAACAAACGTAATCAGCACAGGGAGGGAATTTATCCCTTTGAAAACTAAATAGACTATATAAAATCTTCACTTACTCTTTTTTTAAATAAAAAATTGGTTGCCTGTAAAGTCGGTATACGGGCGAAAGTTTTACGTGACGACGACTTTGAGTTGTAAAATAATTTTAATGTGAATATTCATTCGTATAGTAGGAAGAAAGATGAAATAATAGTAACAATTTAAAACATTTATTTATACAAAGAATTTTATTTAAAACATTAATTTATACAAAGAATCTCGCACTGAATTTCATATTAACAAAATTTTATTTTTACCTTTACACATACATACGTATTTATATACAAATATACATACAATAACTTGCAATACACTGTGTTTGTTAAACACATTTTACTTCATGTTTATTGATGTCAAATGTTGAATTTTGTAAAGAGCATATTAAAGAATTTTTCAATGAGCAGAATATAACTAAAGTAAAATGGCTTTCACTAATCACATATCATTAGTTTTCCATAATATACCACCGAATTACGAAATAAACTACACTTATTTTCTTTGTACTTTATACTAATAACTAATACATAACATATTTCGTCTTAGTTTGATACTATCTAAAATTCCTATTAAGCACCGCCCCTTCCTTGCAGCGAATTCACATTCACGTTCAGAAAATGGTCCCACAAGTGACCGGAAAAAGTTAAGAGAAAAGTGAGCGCGTATCGTGAGCGGAGCGTAACGTAACGTAACGCAGTTTCTTGAAGTGTCTCCCGGCAAACCAATTTACAAGACGTTGTCACGTCAAAAACACATTTTATATTATTCTAAATTGTTGATAAAAATTGTTTCAGTGGTATTTTGTCATGTCTGCATTTGTGTAATTCTTTAAATAGCACATAAAATAAAGTTTTAAAGATTTTTTTTCTCCCTCCCAAACAGCTAAACTCCCCTCCATTTATAAATGTTGGGAGGGAGACTCCCCTCCTCTGGAAAATTGAATTTCAAGCCCTGCCCAGTGTGCCCCCTTGCAAGGCACAATGGGACAGGGAATGGGGTACAGTGAGACAATGAGTAAGCACATACAAAATCAGCCATATAATGACAGCACATTTAATATTATTAAATGCATATTGAGATATCGAACACAGAAAATATGAAAGCAATTTTCAAATGACAAAACTTTGAAATAGTTATAATAATAGAACGCATTTAAGAGTTGAAAATTTTATTGTAAAGTAATGCTTGATGAATTGAAAATAAACAACAAAATTGAAAGTAACATCAAATTAAACATTAAAAGTTAGGAAAATATTTTCAAATATTCATTTTAACATGGAATAGCATTGAAAGTTTGTGCAATTCAAATTGAGTTGTTAAACCTAAAAATCAACACGAAAATTTTAATTCAAATTAGGTAGTGTTTACTGTATCAATATTAAAACAATTTATATAGCACAAACAGTTAAAAGTAATCTTAACTGTACTGGCTAGTTCCATGGGTTTTATAGTTAAGTCACATTACTTTATAATTGCTATGCTTGTTTGCCACCGTTATTTTCGAAAAGTTTGCTTGGCCTTATTCAATTAATGAGAATGTGCTGATAAAATAAATCACATTTTTTCGTACTAAAATACTGGTAGCCAAAAATCTTAGCCTGTGACTTACACTACAAGTACTCATGGAAATAGCCTACTATGAAAAAAGTCTATTGTTTTCATTTTCATAATTTCTTTTTGTGTTCAATTAAAAGTTAACAGATTATTATTGTGTGTTTAGAGACAAAACTATTCAAAATAATGCGTTTAATTAACACTTCATTAAAAAACATCTAACAGTAATAATATAATAGTAGCAATAGGTTAACAAGCTGTTAAATGCATGTTTTAGATGTCATTATTATTGAAAAAGAAATATTGTATTTAAATAAAACTGTATTTAACTACCTTTACATAAATAATTGAATTTTAAATCTTCATATTCTAAAATTTATTTACATTTGGGATACAATGAGAATTGTCTCACTGTACTCCCATCAACGTGTCCCACTGTACCCCCTAAGAAGTATTTTTAAATCAAAAGTAAAAAGTTGCATAAAATTTATTAATGGAATAAAGAACATTACATGCATGTAATTAAGAAACTTTAAGCTTTAAATTAATGCATTGATATTGATTATTAGATAATAATTTATTGCTGAAATCCAAAAAAGTAAAACTTGCTTGATTTTTACAACAGTGGTGGTAAAAACAAAAATGGCTGCAACTTCCCTACAAAATGAAATGTGACAGTGACTAGTTTCCACAGTGTTACCCTACAGGGTAACTAAATAATGGCATACTTTTCTAATTCTTGAGTATTTGAATTACAGTTGAACCTCTCCAATCCGGCATGTATGGGACTCGCGCGATGCCGAATTACGGAAATTCTAAGATACTGCAGAAATTTTCGTCAATTTCCTTTCTTGTGGGCAAGGGGGGGGGGATATTTTAGGAATTAAATAACGAAATTTAAAAAATATAACGCTATCGTCAGGAGCATTATATAAATCGATTTAAAAAACTATTCAATGCAAGAAATAAAGCAATATACGTTTTGTATTTATGAGAAACGGATTTCTGAAAAAAGTATTAACCCATTAGTGCCTGGCGTCCCATTTTTGGGACAGTTTCAAAAAATTCAAGTAAGCACCTTTCACACCAGTAAAAAGGAGGATAAATGAATACTTTCTTTCTCGAGACAAAGTCTTCGATAAATTAAGATAAAAGTTATTCTTACTTTAAAAGTGGTGGGAATTCGCAAAATTCGAATTTTAGCGAAGAAAATAATTCAGGCACTATGGGTTAAGTTTGTTTGCAGCAAATAAAGTAAATCATCATCCAAATCGATTAACGAAAATTTATGATTGAAAAACTAAATTAAATAAAAAGAAAATTACTTATAATATAAGAAAAAAAGGAGACGTCTGTTGGTACATAACCATCCAGAGCACGTGCCAGCGTCCACTTGACCTTGACCCGAGGCGAAGAATTTCTCCTGGCGTAGTTAACAGATCAGATACGGGGAAGGTTATTCAAATTGGAAAAAAGCTCTCTCTTTAGCGTCTTATTCCCAACATCTTTCTATTGTCGTTGAATTAGTGATTGATGATAGATTTGTTGCAATCAAGGGGTGGCGAATTTCTCAGGGAATTATCACCCAATAAAAAAGAATCACTGAAGACTACAGAAATCTTTCACACAGTTTACTGTAACAATAATGTTCATCCCCACGAGATTTCCCTTTGTACAAGACACCTGAATTGAAGATAAACTTTAGAAGGGATATCTGAGGGATTAAAGGTTTCACATTAGGAAGTAACTACCCACGTATTGTGTTGCTGACAATTGGGCATACGAAGGCGAGGGAGAAGAATGTTAGCAAAAAATTTTTAAAATGCGGCCGTTTCCGGTATACTGAGTACAGCTAAATTTTCGGGCTTCCGCTGCGAAAGTGTTCAAGCGCAAAATTTTATATTTTATAATGATACCAGCACACTTTGCAGACGTAAAATAAATAAACGTAGGAAAACATAAAATGGGAGGATATATGTATATATATGACAAAATACATAACGGAGGAAAAAAAAAACCAGGGAGAAATGTGCCGGCTAATAGAGTTTTCCGGTTTATAGAATGACGGATTAGAGAGGTTCAACAGTATAGGAAAAATGCCTATTGTTCCACTGTATCCCCCTTTCCCCTATATCACACTTTTTTTTTAATTTGAATATTGTCCGTGGTCTAGCTAAATAATTAACTTGTAAATTGTCCAACGATTCAATTCACATGATATCATTCAATCCATTTTTAATGTATTTTAAATTTTTTTTATTAATACAGCAACATCTTATAAGTAAAATATTCATTTATAGTATAGATTCTTACTTTTTCGTAGTGGAATAATATATAATATTAATATTACGATATAGTTAGTAATGGACGTAATCTTGACTTACTACTGTTATTTTTCACATTGATAACAATGAAAATTTCAGTTCAGGTATATGCAGTGTTCTCGCTGACATTTGATCAACGTTAGTAATTTGGCTAATTAAAAATAAAAAACATCTGCCAAATGAAAAAAGTATTAGCAAAATAAATTCGCCGTGTAGCACAAAAAAAAAAAAAAAAAATCTTTAATGTACCTCTTTTTTTTCAATATGTTCTAAAGTAACCTAAGTTTTAATAACTGCGTCAACGAATGTTTTTAATCTATTTTGTACTATCCGCTACAAGTATATTAAAAATATGTATGAAAAACGAAAAAGGAAAGATAGAAAAAGCAAAAATTGAGCACTAGCAATTTGGCGAATCTAATTGCTTGTTTACTCGCCAAATGAAGGATTTAGTCGCAATTTGGCGCATTGGCAAGCGACAGCGAGAACACTGGGTGTATGGACAAAATTACAGAGATTTTTAGCTTTAAATCCTTCAGTATATATTGTAATATGTCATTCTCAATAATATGACAAAACTTGGGAGTTTTATGATTCAAGCAGTGTTCTTGCTGGCTTTTGACCAACAGTTTGGCGAATAAGGAATAAAAAACAGCAGCCAAACAAAAAAAATTTAGCAGTGAAACATTTAAAAACATTAAGGTTGGTTAAACCCAGACTTGCCAAATCTCCTGATTTTCATTTGTTTCTCCATACTCCTGATTTTAGGCATATTTCTCCAGATTTTCTACACTTTTTTAAATAGTCTGTTATTTTACAATCAAATATGCCGTGATTAAGTGATAAAAACTCTAACACAGGTGTTATTGTTTTTTAGTATGATGGTATTTTATGTGATAAACCACATTCAATTCATTATAAACAACAAATCTTTAAGATTTGATACTGTTGCTATTGTCGTGTATTGAATTGTTAATAATTTGTCTTAATTAAGACTTATTTATGATCTTTATTATATTACCCCATTTTATAATATTCACTCAAATTAAAAATGTGATAAAACATCCTAAATATTGTATGTTTAAATGTGTTCTACTTGAAATGAGTATATATTTTCCTTATTTGAGTAAGAGTGACATATTTCTTTTTAATTTTGAGTAAGAGTGTAAATTCATAAAAAAATGAAAATTAAAAAGTAATTAATTATGAACTTCTTTTTAATTTTCAGTAACCAAGCCCAGTTAAAATTTAAACTTCCACTAAAGATGTTTACATTTAAAAATTTATAAGTTTTCATTGACAAAAATATCTCCTGATTTTTTGCTTTCAAAACTTAGCAAGTCTGTATACCTTTTTATATATATATGTTCTAAAGATTACCTTTTTTTTTTTCAATTCAGAATCAAAATTTGGCTATCTCCTACAGAGGATTTTAAAAATAAGTAAATTCTAAATGTACACAAGATGGGTAAATGTTTCAGACATACTTTTAACAGTCTAAATAAAAAATCAAAACAGCTGTCTTTTTTTTTTTTTTTTTTTTTTTTTTTTCGACTTGGTATTTTGCTGACCCATTTCTCCAAATTACACAAATTGCCAAACTAATAATAAAATTATACATGTTGACATAATTTTTATTTTAAATAACACAAAAACAAATAATTAATAGCATATTAAAAAAAAAGAAGTCAAAATAAAAATCACTTAATGACGTTTTAAACATGCGTATCGTATTTAATGTCGTTGAATGGGACATTTACGATCTTCCATCATTGGCACTTAATCTTGTAATTTGGCAATAATTTTTTGGCTGACAGTACCTTTCAAGTAGTACCTTTCTTTTTTCTTTTTTTTTTTTTACTTTTATGAAAATATTCATATAAATATTGCCATATTTCCAAGAGATCAAAAAAATGAAAATGATAGACCATTTTCCTTACTTAAGATGATAAATGGCTAATTTCAATCCCAGAAAACTTTTTTCTATTTAACGCTTTATGTGACTCATTTTGTTTGTGTTTTTACCAGCACGACGCTGATGCAAAGATTAGTCATTGAACCCTTTGCGATGGGAGCCATTTTACGGAGAGAAAAATTGCAAAAATTAAATAAAATTTTACTGGTGGGGATAAAGAAGGATTCTAAGCACTTTTGCGGCATGTATACAAGTCACTCATCCCTGAGGTGTTAGCTGACAGTAGAGAAATAAATCTAGCTTAACTCTTCCTGTATCTTTGGCCGTTACTGAACTGAATTGGTTATTAAATTAGTAAAAAGATTATACAGCATAAATGGTATGGTGCGATTGAACATGTGAATCAATGTCAGTCATTCAGTAAGAATCTCTATCTGAACTCACATGCACAAAAAGATCAGAAATTGAGCGTTCGTAATTTGGTGAATGTGATTCTTGGTTTATTCGCCAAATGAAGCTTTTTATCATGATTCGTCACAATGGCGAGCAGCTACAAGAACCTTGGATTAAGTATCAATTTATTTCTGGAAAAGAAAAAAAAAAAGTCAATGCTGATATAGCAGACTACCTCAAATCCACATAGCTTTGGACCAGAGGTTGTGCTGATTTTAGAATTTTGCTGATTTCTGATCATTGCTTTGTTTACATTTTTTAAACAGTAAATTTTTAACATAATTAACACAAAGTCCAGATTATAATAAAGGCTTCTGTACAATAAAATGTTAAAATAAATAATAAACTAAAGTAATAAAAAATTAGATGATTTTTAAAATGATTAAAATATCAAAAGCCAAAATCAAGTTAATATTCAATAATGTACTATTAAATATATATTATAAAGATGAGATGCATTTTTCCAATGAAACTTGCCTCATAACATATTGCCACATTGCCATCAATATGCCATAATATTGCCATCAATATTAAGATCATAAAACAACGAAGTTTCAAGTTTAGCCTGGCTTAATTATGAAAAAAGTTAAATGAATGCATAAATACTATTTAGTAAAAAGATTGTAATTATCAGTGATAGCAGTATCTTGATTTTTTTCTGAAATAAATTTATTCTTATTTCATGAAAATGCATGCATTCAGTAATATTAATGGAAATTACAAATTAAAATACATATGAAATTGATATAAATCTAAAAAAGTCAAATTTTGTACCTACTTCTGAACTGAATATTTCATTGTTTACATCTGTAAATTATATGAAGATTTTAGCAAGTTGCAGATTTCAGAGAGTATACTAAATTACTGGTAATCAAAATTTTTTTACCAAATCAGGGATATGTTTAGGATAATTTTAGGTCCTTTAAACGACCCTTCACAAAAAATTTTATGCCCAAACAGCACCCTTTGCAAAATTATTGGTCTCTTAAATAGACCTTTCACAGAATTTTTTCACCTTCAAATTGAATTTTTCACAAATTTAATCATTTAATTATAAAATCTGGCTTGAAAATAAGCAGTTGAACTCACTAAAGACTAAAGAGCATATTACTTAGCTTTATATATATATATATAATAACATGAAGACATCGATAATTTAAAATTCACAAAACTGTGACTAGAATTTTCACAAATATAAGAAAAAAAAAATCACAATTTCTCAAAAACAGGACCCTGTGAGAAAAGTCTGAACAGATCCCTGCAAATATGTTTCTGTATTAATTAATCCATTTTTTTTTAGTTAAGACCTGAAATAGAACTAACTTCCCTACTTCATGATTTTAATATGAATTAATTCATATTAAAATCATGAAGTAGGGAAGTTAGTTCTATGTATGGTGTTCACCTTTCTGGGGCAAGTTTCATTGGATAATGCAAGGAAAATGTAACCTCATCTTTATTATGGATATTTAATTTTATATTACAGTAGACTCCCTAAAATCCGCACATAATTTATGGATGTAAACGATGAAACATTCATTTCAGATAGAGGGACAAAATTTGACTTTTTTAATTTTATATCAATTCCATCTATATTTTAATTTGTAGTTTTTGTTAATATTACTAAATCCATGTGGGGAGGATAAATTTATTTTGGAAAAAAAATTAAGATATTGCTGGTATCATTACTCATCACAATCTTCTTACCAAATATAAATATTTATTAATCAAGCATTTTTAGTTAAATCTGGCTAAACCTGAAAAAAAAAATTCCTTATTTTATGATTTTGATTGTACCTTTATGAAGAGAGTTTCATTGAATAATTTAAGAAAATACATTTCATCTTTATAATAAATATTTAATCATGCATTATTGATCAAAAACTTGACCTTTGCTTTTATTATTTTAATCATTTTCAAAATCATTTAAATTTTTATTTTAATATTTTATTATATTTTAAGCATTTATTGTAGTTTCGATTCACATTCAAATTACTGTTTTAAAAATGTAAGCAAAGTAATGACCAGAAATCTGCAAAATTCTAAAATTAGCTGAACCCCAGGTCCCAATCTGTGCGGATTTGAGGGAGTCTACTGTATTTAATATTTACTTGACAGTTATTTATTTATAATTTAACTTTTTAAATTATCTTACTTTTTGTTAATTTAGTTTATTACTTTACTTAATTATTTTAATATTCTGCTCTATTGTAAGCATTCATTATAATTTTAATTATATTATTACATTTAAATACCTTTTTAAAAAATTGCAAACAAAGCAATGACCAGAAATCCGCGCAGCCTCTGGTCCCAAACTGTGCAGATTTGAGGAAATCTACTGTATTAGAAATAAACATTCATTTTTATGGATAGTATATCATTGTGCTTCCCCCCATTCCCTCAATGACAAAAAAAGTTTAATATTATTTCATGTGAAATCAACCAAAAAAATTTAATATTCAACCTGACCATTTCAGATTTCAATGAAACTTCCAGGGATCATTCTGTATGATGGTATAAATTAGAGCGTATGTTTATTTTTTATTTATCGCTTTAAGTTTTCATACAATTAATTATTTAAATTTTGAAATATCATTTTTTGACTTGCATAAATATTTTCCATTTTGAATTTCTCAAGTTCTATCAAACGTGAAAAATTTTATGACCATTCAATTTAAAGTGGAGTTTTTAAGGTTTAATTTGATATACAAGTTGACTATGCATAGTTAAAAAATAAAGTTTAAAATTTTTTTAAAGTTTAAAATTTTTTAGATAGCCATTTTTAAAAATTTTGAAAAAAATGTATGTTTATTGTAATATTATAAGCTTAAAATTATGAACTTTTTAGAGTGGGATCTTAATGGGATCAGGAATTATGAAATAAAAGCTGAAAATTACTATACAAATTATAAATATATAACAAAATAGATAGAATTAAATTGTTATTTTATTGGTAATTTTTAGGTTTTATTTCATAATTCCTAATCCCATTAAGATCCCACCCTAAAGATTTCAGAATTTTTAGCTTATAAAATTACAACAAACATACAAATTTTTCAAAATTTTTAAAAATCACTATTTAAATTTTTTTAATTTAAACTTTAAAATAAATTAAAATTGTACTTTTTTTTACCTATGCATATCAAACATCGTATCAACTTGCATATCAAATTAAACCTATTAAATTCCTCTTTAAAATAAGCGATCATAAAATTTTCTACATTACATAGAACTTGAGAAATTTAAAGTTAAAAGCATGTAAGAAAACCAAAAATTGATGATTTTTCAAAATTTAAATAATTAACTATTTGAAATTTTGATATGAAAGAAAAACTATGAACATATATTCTCATTTATATCACCAGGCAGAATGATTGCTAAGAGTTTCATTGAAGTCTGAAAAGGCCAGGTTGAGTCACAGGTTGATTTGGCATGAAATGACCGTATTTCTCTATGAATATCTGAATTTGAAACTCAAATTTTCCAAGCAGGATAGTTCTCCCATCAAAATTTATATACTGAGGAGATTTGAACTGCTTGAGAGAGATAAATATATCTTTAAATCCTGCTATTTTGTACATGTCACTTGAAGAAAAATAGGTTCTTTTCGGTTAGCTGGGCACCATTGTTATATGTACTTATATATATAGTCTGTCTATAAACATGTACGTATACATACAGATATTTGTAGATATGTCTATACAGTACAGTAAACTCCCTCAAATCCGCACAACTTGGGACCAAATGTTTTGCGGATTTTTGGTCATTGCTTTGTTTACATTTGAAGGTAGTTAATAATGCTATCAAAATTATATAATGAATGCTTGCAATATAATAGCAATATAATAAAACATTAAAATAAGTAATGAACTATAATAA
Source organism: Maratus speculifer (assembly GCA_964019185.1). Classification (NCBI taxonomy): domain Eukaryota; kingdom Metazoa; phylum Arthropoda; class Arachnida; order Araneae; family Salticidae; genus Maratus; species Maratus speculifer. The sequence goes on along the minus strand of OZ025301.1, from coordinate 13,079,699 downwards.
AAAAATTTAGATAAATGATTTAAGTTTTTAATATGTTTAAAATATCAAAAGCAAAGGTCAAGTTAATAATCCATAATGTATGACTTCATCAAATATTCATAATAAAGATGAAATGTATTTTTCTTAAAGTATACAGTGAAACTTGCATCGTAAAGATGCATTACTAATTCACATCAAAATCATAAAATAAAGAAGTTATTTTTCAGGTTTAGCCAGACTTAAGAACCCAAAAAAAAAAAAAAAGCTTGATTAATACATAAATACATTGGTAAGAAGATTGTGATTATCACTGATATCAGCAATATCTTGATTTTTTTCAGAAATAAATTTATTCTTCCTACAAGAATTTAGTGGTATTAACAAAGATAACAAATTAAGATACACACATGGAATTGATATAAAACTAAATAAGTCAAATTTTGTACCCATATCTGAATTGAATGTTTCATTGGTTACATCCGAAAATTATGTGCGGATTTTAGAAATTTGCGGATTTGAGGGAGTGTACTGTATACGTATGTATTTATAACACTGGCGTCGGGATAACCAAAAAATACTGAATAAAACACATGACAAAAAATGTTTTTTTTTTTTCAGGGCCTTATTACCACATGGGCAACCCATGGACCCCAGACGTTAAGGGGCCCCGAAATCCATTTATTAACATATAAAATATTTACTTTCTTTTTTTAATTCCAACTCTTCCATATGTTAAAGTTCTTAAATTCATCTTAAAGTAATACAACAAATTGTCAAACTTAGAGTATATAAAGATATGTATAAAAGAATAATATCTTGTATAAAAGAATTTTGTTCTATTCTAAAAGAAAAAAAAATAGGGGGTGCATTTTTTTTTTTTTTAATTAAGGTATTTAATTTAGAATTGAAGGCGCTAACAATTTTCTTCTATTTATGTCCAAGGTGTGAAAATATGTTAATGCATTCCCATATATGAGTGACCATGAGTTCTACTTGAATAACATTGCAATGGTTTAAAAGGACTCCCTAATTTATCTTTGCCCAAGGCCCCAGTTAATCATAATCGGGGGCTATTTTTTTTCCATGAATAAGATGAAATGGTTTACTTTTATATAAGCATTTTTATAAGTGGGTTGATTTTTTTCTTTTTGTACAGGCGAAGAGAATGTCCGCATCCAATGTAACTCAGTCTAATCTACAGTTGCTTTCTGAGGAAGAAGTTGCTAATTCGCAAGAGAGGTTATTGGACTCTGCTGTCGTGGCCCAAAGGTCTGCTCCTCAACCGCAAGAGGTACTGTGTAAATAAAACAATGTCATTCTTCATGTACAGTACAGAACCATTTATCCGGAATAGTTGGGGTCAGATCTATTCCAGTTAAGTGGTATTTCCGGTTAACTGGTTGAAACATTTAAGAAACATCTAAGTTTTATGGAATGTACATGGTTGTGTTATTACTTCGAATTTTCAATTAATTGTTAAATTACTTGAATTAAGAATCAGATGCAGGTACGATCAAACGTTAGAGTTTGAAAGATGGTAATTTATGGGAATTCCTTGGGAACAAAAATTCTTCTGCTTTCTCTGCTTAAAAATGAAAACATCTATAATACAACTATAATATGCTTTACTTTATACTAAATGCTGTTATCAAACTATACAACTGTTTCAAGCCATGTCTATGTCAAACTGGCAGTGTAGGACACTATTTTCGACAAAGATTCTAACATCAATCTATTATAAATATCTTTCCGGATAAATGGTTCCATACTGTATTTGCTTGGTGTAATGTTTGTGTACAAACTCGATTCTTTCTTAATGACTTTTGAAGCTATACCTACAAAATTATTTTAAAATTTCCTAAGTAAAAATGTTATAAACTGTAGGCAGGGATATGTTTAGTCCAATTTTAGGTCCTTTACAGGACCCTTCACACAAAAATTTATCTTAAAAAAGCACCCTTCACAAAATATTTTGTCCCAAAACTGGACCCTTAAAAGTAGACCTTTTACAGATTTTTTTCTCCACCTTCAAACTGAACTTTTCACAAAATTAATCATTTAAAAATAAAATCTGACATTCAAGTAAAAAGTTGAACTCACCAAAGAAGATATTACTTAACTTTATATATATATATATATATGAAGGGTAGAACCTGAATACATCGATAATTTAAAATTCACAGAATTATGACTATAATTTTCACAAATGTAAGAAAAATTTCTCAGAAACAGGACCCTGTGAGAAAAGACTGGATAGACCCATAGTATGATATTATATATATGTATAGTATTCTTGAATCCTTAATTTGTAAAATGTTTTATTGAAATATATGCATTTTTTATGAATTATTTCGTTAACAGCAAAAAATTTCATTTAAAATTGCTCAATGGTATTTTATTGAAATATACATTGTATGTAATAATGTATATACAGTAAACTCCCAAACAATGAAAGTTTCAGATCAGATATTATCGTGAAATTGCAGAATTTTTAAATTTTATATCTTTCCATATCTATTTTAAAATGTTCCAATTTTCGATAATGTGACTTGAATCATGGTTTTTTAACCTCTTAGGAACGAGTGACTGATACTATATGTACGATACACGATGCTCGGAATCCTTCATTCATCTTGCCAGTATTTTTTTTTTCTAAATTTTGCCTCATTTAATCCAAACATTTTCGTAATTCAATTAGCCAAAAAACTCTAATTTAACCTCTTTCTGATGCACTACCGGTATACATACCACACAAAATGCTGAGAATCCCTTTTATTCTCGCCAGTAAATTTTTAATGCAAAATTTGCCTTACTTAACCCGACTATTTTAACAATTGAATTGGGCATAAATATGTGCTTTAAAAACCTGTGATGAAAGTAATCCCGTAAAAGACTTTCGTTCCGAAACGCGAAGGGGTTTAAAAAGAAAGTATAAATTTATTTCTGAAAAAGATCAGGCAGCTGGTATCACTAATATTCACAGTTTTTATAATAATAAGTCTACAAAAAAAATTTGTTATCTTATTTAATTAAAAATATCGGTACTTACATATTAACACCACGGCAGCAGAAGTTGGGCTAATGCGCCAATAAAGAGCAATCTTGTTGTTTGCACGCATACACACACAAAAAAATGACGTCAAAAATGAGCATAGAAAAGCACTAAAAATGGCATCAAAAACAGGAAATAAGACAACAGGGAATCCAAACGATAACTGTGTGTGCGTGCAAACAACAAGATTGCTCTATATTGGCGCACTAGCGCAACTTCTGTTGTGGTTACGCTACACTGTAAAAAAATTTCAGAAACATTTCTGAAAATAACGAAGACCTGTGCTGCACGATACTAACGGAAAGGTTTCTGATTCGAACAGGAAAGTGTTTTGGTTAAAACACGGAACCTTTCTGATCCTTAATGAAAAGTTTCTGAATGTATCCGAAACCTTCCTGAATATATCTGAAAGCTTTTTGTATACATCTGAAACCTTTCTGAATAATCTTAAACCTTTCATTATGGATCGGAAAACTTTCTGAATATATCGGAAATATTTCATTACAGGTCGGAAAAGTTTCTCAATATATCGAAAATACTTCATTACTGATCGGAAAAGTTTCTGAATATATCAGAAGCCTTTCTGAATATATCTGAAAACATAGTAAAGCTTCCATTAAGGATAGGAAAGTTTTCAGATTGTGTAGTCAATCTTTCATTGCGGAACGGAAAGGTTTCGGAATATATATGGAACATTTCATTTGGGATCGAGAATGTTCCTATGTATAAAAGCTTTTATTATATATCAAAAAGGTTTCCTGTTTTAGCTAAATGTTTTTCGGTTGAAATCGACTGTCACTGTAGTGCAGATGTGCTCAAATATTTTTCGGCGATGTTTCCGTATATATTCGAAAACATCGCGGAAAAATATTTATACGCATTTTTTAATATTCTGTTTTGCTTTGATAGTGGCACAACTGAAAATTTCGCGTTCATCCTTAATTTGAAGTCAGCAATAAAAATATGCATTATTGGACTTATGAAAGACTGAAACAATTGAAAATAGCATACTAACTTTATAATAAAAAATACTGTAACTGCACTGTTAACATCAGATTTAGGGAATCAGAAGAAAAAGAAATTTATATGTGAAAGAAATTTAGCTGTGGCCTGTATTTTCAAAAAGAAAAAAGATAGTAATATTATTAATAAAAAAAATAATAACTTCGAGAATTGATCCCCCCCCCCTTTTTTTCGCAAAAACACACATGAACATTATTTTTTAGAGGTTTTTCTTTATATTTTTGTGTGTGCAACATGAATGTATTTTATTACCGACATTGCTGCTAAGTCTTATGCACTGGAGGAAACAAACTACCCCCCAAAAATTCCTCTAGCAAAACTTATTAAAAATTTGCTGCAGTTCTGTTTTAAGAGGTTGTTTAATACAGCAAAGTACTGAAAGTAAGTCAACCCTTTAGCAGACAGGAATTTCTAATAATCTTAAGAAATTCTTATAATTAGGATTTTTTTTTTTTTTTTTTTTTTTTTTTTTTTTACAACTTAAACTTACAACTTTTTATTACTTTTTTTACAACTTAAGCATGAGATACACATGATAAATCTAAACGGCATCTGTAACTTCTTCCCACAAACATTGTCTTCTGGGTTTGCAATGCAAATTCATTATTTAGAAAATTCCATTCAGCAAAGCTTAAAAGTAGAAGTAGATTGTGTAAAAAAATCATAAGCTAACTGTACATAAAAATTAAATGAACGCAGAATCATAATCCAGTTAATTTCAATCCAATTTTTCAGGTGAGATAACACAAATTATGAGTCATTTAAATAACTTTTTTTGTGGGGGGGGGGTGTCAGATTGAAAAATGATAAATGTAAATATTAAAAACATTCAGAAAAAAATCTACTAGGTTATGATATAGAGGTCTGCACGGGCCGGGCCGCGGCCCGAAGCCCGAGCCCGGCCCGGCCGATTTCCAATAATGGCATTCGGGCCGGGCCGGGCCGGGCTCAGGCCACCACACACACACACAACACACCAAAAAAAAAAAAAAAAAAAAAAAAACATGATTATGGCGGGAATTTTTTTTTAAACTGAAAACGGAAAGTTTCTTTTAAAATGTTCATCCATCCAAAATGAATACAACAATACGGGAGAAAAAAATATATTAAACATTTACATCTGTTAAGAAGGGAATGTATTTTTTTTTTTTTCGTTCCAAAGCGATTTCGTCTTTGGAAATTTTACAATATACAGCTTTTTCGACTTTTTGCCTCCATTACAGAGAATATGGATTAATAATACTAGTGATAACTGAAACATTTACATACAACAAACAAAGATTCATTTAAAAGCGTAAATATCGCAGCCTACGGCACTTCTGCATAAATGGAGATTATAAACATGAAAAAAAAAGACTAATATAATTTTTTGGGTCAGAACTCTTCCATAAGATTAAAGATCAATGTTCTGTAGAAATTCACTTGAGCCGGGCCGGGTTCGGGCCGAATTTTAAACTTTTTTTCGGACCGGGCCGAGTTCGGGCCGAAATTTTAACTTTCGGGCCGGGCCGGGTCGGGCCAATATTTTTTTCGTTCGGGCCGGGCCGGGCTCGGGCCGAAATTTTAACTTTCGGGCCGGGCCGGGTCGGGCCAATACTTCTTTCGTTCGGGCCGAAATTTTAATTTTCGGGCCGGGCTCGGGCCTGAAAATTCCGGCCCGTGCAGACCTCTATTATGATATCTGTAATGATTGGAGATCTTTTTTCACTGCAAAAACTTTTTCCCTCATCTTCAAATAATTATTAGCAATATGAAATGCTTTTCAAACGCATGTTGTTAGCCACCAATCTTTGATGCGTTGATAGTACAATATGGAACTCACAATTTTTCATAGTAAGGAAATGCTGATGATTTTTCTGTTTCTCAAAAAATGTCCCTTAGCCCTAACTTTTACCTTCATGGTTTGATCAAGTCCATTAACGAATTTAAGGCTCTTTTTCCTGCAAACCAAGACACTTGCGAGCTAGTGTTTTCTCTATGAGGTTATTTCTTAATAACTCGTTTCTATTTTTCTTTCTTTTTCTGTATTGGATAGCTGAGGTTCTTTACATTGGTGCTTTTTTTTTTTTAGTTTCAGATATCTTTTAGAATGACACTTTTATTTTCAGAACTGGTTTTGAAAGCAAAAGCAACTTTGAGGGACCTCAGCTATCCAATGCCAAAATAATAATAATAAATAAATAAAATACTTAAAAATCTCTAAATGCAAAACTGTTATTAGAAAATAATCTCTTTCTAAGAGGAGCATTAGTTGAGAGCGTCTCTGCTTGCAGGAACAGAAACCTTAAGGCTTCTTAATTTTTTGTGTTAATTTCAAAATGATCCATACAAAATTATCGCAGTTATCGTGCGGACAAGAAAATGAAGTATATATATTTATATAAACGAAAGCATTGCAATATACAGGATTTCTTACATAACTCACCTAAAAACCGTTCCTTCAAAAGCTTGTCAGATTACATAACTCTGTAATACACTTCTTTATGAATATTATGACATACATTTTTGTTATGAATACATGATAAATATTTTTGTTCTTTAGTATATATTGAAAAAAAGGAACATTTTATTACTATTGTTCTATTTGTGCATTATCTATGCAAATATTGAAATTTAATAAACATATATGCTTACTTTCAATTTTTCTTTGAGTTGCATGCATCATTTCTTTTCTTTTTCCCTTTTAAGACTTTAAACATTAAAAAAATTGTACAATAGTTTTTGAGTCAACATTGTTACCTAACCTAGATGACTACATATTGTCTTTTATGACCAGAGTTTCCACTTCAAGTCTCCCCAAAATATTCAGGACCAGTTTGCTGTATTTAGTCACTATTTTACATCATAGATTCCCCCCCCCCCTCCCAATATTTTGATTCAATTTCTTTCTTGAACAAAATGATGGAAAATATACAGTACTGGAAAATAAAAACAAAAATCCAGGGCTTATCGAGATATTCCAGAATCCTTGCAAACCCTATTTAGTCTTTCCTTATTTGTGTTTGGTATATGTATTGCATGTCAATTCAGACATGTATAAAATTGATGTCCTTCATAAGATGGCTCCTTGATTACTTTTTGATTTTGGTCACAATTGTTTTTTATAAAGTTATTTTCACTTTCAGAACCCGTCAGAAAGTGAAAGTAACTTTATAAAAAAATACTTGAGACCAAAAATTGTAAAAGTAAGCAAGGAGTGTTCTTGTGAAGGACATCAACTATACAATGCAAAGAAAATTATTTAAAAATGTCAAAATGAGAAAGATTTATTAGAAAAATGCCACCCTACAGGAATAGCATTAGCTCACAAGTGTCTATGCAGGCAGGGACAGGACCCTTAAGACTGATTATTTTAGATTATTTTGCATATCAGTGCATGAAGACTTTCACAAAATATACCCTAATTTCCTGCGTATAATCCGCGGATCAAACAATCATTTTTCGACCCAGAAATTTTATTAAATAAAATATAACTTTTCAGATCGCTGTAAATATTTGTCTTAAATTACAAAATAAAATTTCTGGGTCGAAAAAGAATTGTTTGATCCGCGGATTATAGGCAGGAAATTAGGGTAGCTAATGGGATTCAGAGGTCATATAAAACATTAATATATTTAACTATTTCAGAAAGGCATTTTTTAAAATATAAACAGTACCTAAAATAATTATTTTACTTATTTTATTTATTTATTTTAACAAGGTATTTATGACAAATTGTTAAGAATTATACTTATTGAACATTGAATAAAAAATAATTTTTTAACTCAATAATTTGTCCAATTTTGAACTCAGTTATCCCATTATGATGTTTATGAATAGATGAATGAATAGATGATATGAATATTTTATGAATATTATAAAAGTGATAACACTAAACATATTTAACATTCTACTTCTCTTATTGAAATAACTATTGTCAGCATTACCGATATAATTTTTAACAGCAAAAATACTTTGACACACTAAGCAAATATTTCAAAGAATACACATAATTTTTTAAATTAAAATACTTATTATATTAATAAAAAGATGATATCTTATATAACCAGCACATAAAAAATGCAAATTTGTAGAGAAGTGCAGATAATGAAACGACCATGCTATATTATGTCAGTAATTGTTCTTAGTAAAATATGTAATTAAAAATGCTTTAGTTTTCATGGTTTAAATGGCAATATTTGTAACATCAGTAATTCATGTAAGTTTATGCATATGACTAAGTATTAATGTTAATATTATTAAATACATACCAGTTTTATGCATGTAAAAAACCTCTGCTTTCTTTTAAATAGACTGTACACAAAGAAACACATTGTTTCTAGCTCAAAGATAACATATTATTAAAAAAAAACAGCTATGAGCTATTGATCTCAAATTAGACTCAAATTACAAGTATATAAAAGCTAGATACTTATGAATCATCAACAACTACAAAAAAAATTATTCAAAATGATTTATTGAACTAATATTTTATTCAAAAATTAAAAATATCAGTCAGAAAGATTTTAATAAGACTTAAAACTTCGACAAAATATTACAAAAAGTAATTAATTTAGTTGGAAATGTTTCGGGGATTAATTTCAGAATGCAACTTTCATAAAACAAATATGTGGTTGTTGCTCGTTTAGGGTATTCAATATTACACACAAAATACATTCCTACTGCTACAGATACTGCCTCCAAAAATCCATTACATTCGATAATAATACTTTTTTCTGAAACCATATTTACTCCAATATAGTTAAAAATGTTCCCGATAACAAGAAAAGACTGAAATGTTTCACTGTTGATGTTGACTTGTGATGGAATGCACTCCAAAGACAAATTTCTTTGCCTCTTTGGTGCCAGCAATAACTTGTCGGTGTAAACCTTTCTTCTTGGAGTAGGCACTAAATCTTTATTTTTCCTGACATCCTCTCTCACCTTATCATATACCTTGATGTTCCAACTTTCATGACCTTTCCCAATGTAAGATTTTAGGGAAGGATATTCATATATTAGTAAACGAAGTATGATGTCCGGCTGTTTCATATTGGGGAATAATGTATATTCCTTAATTTCGTTTGAAAGATGTCTGAACAATTGACTTTTTGTCAACCACAGCAACTCATCAATCATTGTGATCAATCTGTTGAAAAATTCTCTTTTGGAATTAGAAATGTGGCAGGCCAAGGAAGTAGTTTTATGCCTGGAAAGAAAATGTATTTAGTATAATCATTTCTTTAACAGAGATACATTTTATTTTCTGCTGAGACTGATAAACTAAATTATTAAAATAAATGTAGATGTATCAATATAAAAATAAAAACCCTAAATGAGTTAAAAGTGGGATACAGCCAGGGTTGGAAAAAAACCCAAAAAAACCGTTTTTTTTTTGGTTTAAACCAGGTTTTTTTAAGAACATCCTTTTTTAGTATTTATACATGCATATTTATTAATAAAAATAGACATTGTTGGATTATATGTAGTATAAATTCATTTTAAAATAATTTAAATTAAATAATTAGAGTGAATTATGTAGAAAATTGAAAAAAAATCATATTTTAATTTAAACAGTTATTAGTAAACAGTCTTCTGTCCAAACAATAAACTACTCTACACAGTGAAACTTTGAAAAACTTTATAAACAACCTTTTGATTACTTATAATAAACATCTGATGTAGTTTGATGAATGTAAATATTATTTTCCATAATAGAAAAAAAAGAGATACTTCTTGGGGGTTTTGTTTTTTGAGAGACAATTTGAAATCAACCTTTATAGTCATTAGATTTAGCAGATAACAACAGGGTTGTTATGATTTTGCCCAGCCCAAAAAACCCAGGAAAAAAACCGAGTGGGTTTTTTCAAAATTACAACTTTAAATTACATATATAATGTATTTATATTACATATATAATATATTGTAATATATTTCTTAATATAAGTACACCACTCAAAGTTTATAACCATCATCCCCCATCCCAAAGAAAAGAAATGTCCTATTTATACCATCACAATTTTTAAAAGAAATAATTGTTAGTTAATCTCTGTAGTAATAACTGTTTAAATTAAAATATGATTTTTTTTCAATTTTCTACATAATTCACTCTAATTATTTAATTTAAATTATTTTAAAATGAATTTATACTACATATAATCCAATATAATAATAATGCATAGTGATTTTCATCCTATACATAAAAAAAAACCTAGGCCCACTATATCTAATACTTATTGCTGAAAAAAAGTGTTAAAAGAGAAAATATTTATATCCAATAATTTGTAAGTCTTAAATTATAAAGAAAAATGAGAAAATATCATTAGATTTTTTCGAAAAAAAACCAATTGATTTTTTTGAGAAAAAAACCAATTGGTTTAAACCGTGGTTTAAACCATGCCAACCCTGGATACAGCATTACCTTATGGGAGCTTTAAGATATTACATTTAGGTTTTAAATTGTTAAATATATCAAATTCTGTGTGATACTCTGCTATTAATATAAATGAAAAAGAAATTTCATATTCTATTTACATAATTATATAAACAGTACAAACATTATTTTGGATGTAAAAAGAGACAAAATTTGGTGTTTTTTATTAACTTCTTTCATAAATTCAAAAGATGGATTTTTTTTTATATTAAAATTTAAGTGATCCTGTGGTGGGACTTTAAAAAGGATTTGCTTTAAAATTACATTACAACTTTTTTCTTTTGTCTTCTGAAAAATATTTAAACATTCAAAAAATTTTTTTTTTACTTTCCATATACACATTCAAATATATCACACTTTCACTGAGCTTATAGCGTGTATTAAATGCATTTATTTTATTAAACTAATTTTATTTTAATAAATATCTTTTGCTTCATTCTATCCAAAAACACAAGCAATTTTTTGCATAAATATTTTTTTCTTTTGTACTACTTGATTATTTTTTCAACCAAAATCTATCGCCTATGATAAAATACCAAAAATGGATAATTGTAAATGTCACTTGACACTTAACAAGAACGTTACATCATCAGTGATTTTTAATTTATACTTTTATCAATATTGTACTAATTTACTCGCTTTTTCATTATTTAAAATAAAAATTATGCCAATTTGTATAATTTAGTGATTAGTTTGGATATTTGCATAATTTGGTGAAATTAGTCAATGGCATAATCAAGTACAGTGAAACCTCCGAATAAGGGACACCCATGGGACTGGAACTTTTGTCCCTTAAATAGAGGTGTCCCTTATTCGGAGTTTTTGCATTTTTTAAAATTAATCATTCATAAGGACATAAAAAATAACAAAATATTAAAACTGAAGTTTAAATGTACCCGAAGGTTATAAGTTACATTAATCAGCCTCAAAAGTAATAGATAATTATTTTTTTTTAATTGATTACTTAATTAGTAAATGATTTGTTGAGTTATTGATTTGAATTTTTTAAGTAAATGTTTCTATAATGCAAAAGGTGCAATAATATTTTAAAAGATCTTAAAAAAATAAAATCAATAAAAAATCTTAAATCAATAAAAAAAGTAACTGTTTTGCAGATTTCAATTTTTCTACTATTAAACTTTTCAGTTATTCATTTACCATACTTATAACTTTTAGTCCATCATTATAAGCATTATTTACGAAAAAAGTATTCAAAGGCTTTGCATATTTTAAAGCATCTGTGAAGTACTTTATTTCACAATTTTCCTTTCTCTTTCATTTTCAGAGTGATCCCTCACAATTTTCAGCATTCTTTTCAATATAGACTGGGAGGTGGCTGCACAGATAATCACCTCATCGAGTTCACGACAGAAATTCTAGAATTAGTTAAAACTCAATATGCATATTAAAACGCATAATCGGACTACTAAAATTTCTAAAAATCTGAACTCTGAAATTTGACTCGTAGATTACATTTTCCTGCACTCAAATCTATGACAATATGGAGGACTGGCTGCAGGATATCCCAATGATAAACCTACGAATCAACCACCAAAATTGAGTTTATATGTGCTTTCCACCTAGATATGTCTTGGCAGAACAATTGTATTTTAATATATGAATCGAGTTTCAACCAATTCTGGAATTTCAGCTGTGAACAGAATGAAGTTATTGTCTGCATTGCCATCTCTGGTTCTAATAGGGATCAACGCACTTCGATATCTTCATCTGAATTGTGGATAAATAAATACTCATCTAGTTGAGTTGCATACCTCTGTACCAACATAATTGCCTATCTGATAAGTTCACAAAATTCTGTATTTTCATTTTCATTACAGACTACTTCATTATCTCAAATGCAAAAAGTAATCCTTTTAACATTTTGCACTCATATATCCAGTGTGACTGGGCAGCCTTTTTCTCTGTAATTTTTTTTTTCTTTTGTCATACCAGTAACAAAGGAAAATATAATATGTTATTTAATTAAAGCCTTTTTTTTTTGGTACTCGAAGGGAACTTTTTTTAAAAAGTGGTGTCAACTGAATAAAATTTGTGTAAGAAATGCCGAGTCGAAAGGCTTAATCTCATTTTCAAGTGTCCCTTAAATCGAGTGTCCCTTATTGAGAGGTAAATACATTACACTTCTATACCAAGGGACTGGGACCGGAACTTTTGTCCCTTAAATAGAGGTGTCCCTTATTCGGAGTGTCCCTTATTTGGAGGTTTCACTGTAGTAATTTTTTTTTTTTTTTTTTTTTTTTTTTTGCATTACATTTCACATAATTTGGATACAATGAAGCAAAGTAGCCTTTTACAAATTTTAATGGATTAATTTATAAACTAAATTATATAAAATACAAGTTTTCCTGAAAAAAAAAAACAAAAAAAAAACTATATTCAATAGAAGAAAATAAATACCAGAAGATGGAGCATAAAATTAAGACTAACTTAGAAACATATTAGGGCATTCCATGGAAAAAGGACAAAATGTCCTGCATGCGAAAACTTAACTTAAAAACCTTTATCTATTGACTTATAAGTTGTTAAAACATAAACTATACCTCAAAGTAAAATATTTTGCAACAGACCTTCAGCTGATCAAAAATGTTTTGTGAGAATTAAAAAAAAAAAAAAAAAAAAAAAAAAAGATTTTTTTTTATGTGTAGGAGTGCAATTTCATCTTTTATAAAAAATTACGATATTTTCCCTGTACTGATAGGTAAATTTTGAGATCTTTCTTGAGACTGGTTGGAGAAAATCATGGGTAAACTTAAATCTTCTACAATAATTTTAATCCTCAACCGTTTGGTGGATTTTGCAGCTTTTCTGCAAGCAACTGCCAAAAGAGCAGAGCTTTTTCTGCGATTGACCAACTACCCATTGATAAATCCCCCCCCCCCCCCCCCCAAGGACCAGTTGACAAAACCTTAGTAGTGAGACAAACTTTGTGGCTTTTTCCTGCGACTGGCAAAATTTATTGATATTTTTTCTGCTTTTGAGCAATGAATTTCACAGTTTTTATAGTCAATCCAATGGCAAATTTGGCTATATTTACCTGCAGCTGATTGCAAATTGTGATATTTTCTTTCTATGTATCAACTATCAAAAACTGTGCAGCATTTTTTGCCTGCGATCAACCAATGTATTATTTCATGGAGTTTTATTTACTTTTTTTTAGTTTTTCTTTGGCATAGCAAAAATTTTGATAACTTGGTTAAATAGAATTTGAATTATTAGGACTGTCGGCCATTAAATGGACCGAGCAGAGTGTTGCAGCATATTTGTGGAAGACTTAAAATATTACAACAGTTCTCATAACAAATACTTTTATTAATGACTAGGATGATGACCAGCGTTGCCATGGGGGCCCAGCCTGAAAAAACCCGCCCGGGCCCACTTGAAAAAACCCATTATGGGTTTTTCAAAAATTTTCATGATTTTACAATTGTATCAATATTTAATCTAAGTTATCAATGCAAAAATAAATGCGAATTTAAATATATTTCAAAAGAACCAGATTTAAAAGGAATTTCTAAGCATTAATAAAATGCCCCTCCCCCCCCCCCTCAAAAAAAAATAGCTGTAAAGAAGGAAAAGAAAAAGTTTTTAATTGATCTCTTATTTGCAATTAATGAAAGAAACTATATAAATTTAGCATATTTAACTTAAAGCAGGGTTGTTATGATTTTGCCCAACTCAAAAATTCAACTGTTTTTTTTTCAAAATTTCAACTTTAAATTATGTAAGGTTTAGGTTATTTTTTTTAAATATCGTTATTAATATTTTAATATTGATATGAGGATATATTTCTTAATAACAATACACCACTCATATAGTTTCTTTCTTCATCACAAGGGGGGGGGGGATGCTTAATTCTTCCAATGATTAAAAAGAAATATGTCACTCTTACTTAAATAAGGAAAATATGTATTCCTTGCAAGTATAATGCGTTTAAACATATTGTTCACTCGCAAGAATAGTGACACATCTCAACAAAAGTAAATTTTAACCCGCGAGTAGTCGCGACTTATTTTTATAATGTTATTAGTCGCGTTCGGTCTTTTTGCCGCTGGCCCCCCGCATACCAAATATGTAAAATAAGAAATATTTTTCACCTAATATACGAAAATAACTTTTCAATGAAGATATAAATTTGCAGTTTTCTTAAATTATGTATGTTATTCATGAGATCTGTGAGATTGGAAAAAGTAAAAATTAACTGACATTAGTGATTGTTACGTAGACTTTTTCGAAATTTTCAACTTTGCTTCTAAAAATGTACGTGAAAGAAAAAAAGAGGTGTCATGTTACTTCACTAAGGTGGTAAAGAAACCTTCAAAGTCAGATACATGGTTCATCTCCGTTGTATTTGTAATATGATAAAAGTTAGGAGACGATAAGTTATACGGGCGGCGAAAAGACCGACACGCGACTACTGACGGGTTAAATGAGAGGCAAAAGACAATTTGCATAATTATACTGTATAGCAGTTAGTTCTGCATGCAGAAATGGAAACATGCATAAAAACACAAAATCTTCAAGAATGAGGATGCAGAACGAGGTATCGAGAGTTGAATACCTCCTTACACAATCCACCTCACTTCTGTGGTCAGAAGTCACAAATGGATATATCATTAAAAAAGTAAATTTCTATATAACTTCACTTATGAAACTGTTTGTGTAGCAAGACACACATATGATGGAATAAAATGATTAGCGGAATAAAACACAGCATGAACTTTTGCGAGATTTATCACTTTTCTTGTAGTTGCTCGATATGATGTTTTAACATATTTTAAATTGACTACATATTACAGGGAAGGTGGCAGTTTGTTAACATGTATCAAACTATAGTAAAAATCGTAAATAAGCCTTAAATGAATTATTATTAAATGGATTATTATTAATAATCCAAAACATGCAAAAACAGTAAATCTTAAAAATCCATCATAGTTTTTTAAGAATCTGATTGTAGTTTATCTCATAAAATACTACAGTACACTCCCTCTAATCCACACAGGTTGGGACCAAGGGTTTTGCGGATTATAGAATTTCGCAGATTATAGGTCATTTTCTTTGTTTACATTCTAATATTTGGAATTTATCAACAAATGTTAAATATGCAGCAAATAAATAACACAGAAATGAAAGAAAATACTTTTTCATGCATAAAAAGCTATAGTCAATAGGAACACATTTAAATGATATAATAATATAAAATTACCGTATATACTCGCGTATAAGTCGAGAAATTTTAGACAAAAAAAGAACTTCAAAGTGGGGGGGTCGACTTATACGCGAAACCTAAAAAAAATCTATAAAAAAATGTCGGAAAATAGTTTGCTAGCACCTAAAAAAAGGGAGATGGGCAAAATCGCCCAATATAAGGAATCGTTCCAGTCAGAATCGTTCACCAAAAGGAATGAGTCATTCGAAGTTGTTCCGAAAAAAGGACGAATCCGACAAAAATGGAACGAGAAAGGAATGAGTCCAAGAAAAAACGGAATGAATCCAATTTTTCTTCGTCATTCCCCGATTCCGATTTATGACATTAAGCATAATTTTTCGGACGACACATTTCGGAACGAATCTGATGGATAGTTCATTTTCAGAGTTATTTCATTTCGGAACGAGTCTGATGATTCGTTCTTTTAGGAACGATTCAGAGGAGTCCGTCTTTTTCGGAAGGTTTCCGAGGAATCGAATCTTTTCAGAGTCGTTTGATTTCTGAATTAGTCTGAGGAATTGGTCCTTTTCGGAGTCATTTAATTTCGGAACGAGTACGATGAATCAGTCCTTTTCGGAGTCGTTTCATTTAGGAACGAATCCGAGTCAATTTCCTTTTCGGGGGGAAGTCAAACGGTTCCCCCTTTTGGAGGGGGGTCGACTTATACGCGGGTTTTCAATTTTTTCTAATTTTTAACAACATAAGTTAGGGGGTCGACTTATACGCGAAGTCGACTTATACGCGAGTATATACGGTAATTGAAAACATTTTTTTTATTTTTAAATCTATCAAACATCACAGTGATGGTTGTTTGCTTTATCATTTTTTATTTATGCTATGCAGTTTAATCTTGATGCCCTTAAGAGTCAGAATTTCTTGATTAGTAACATAAGTTTGTTTATTCTAAAAAAATAAGATATTTATCCTCAAGAGCTATCTATCTTTTACATAATCAGCAAATGTGCTCAGAAGATAGCAGTCTTAATTGTTATTTATAAGATACATAAAACATTTTCTTTTAATAAATGCAGAAATGCATTAAAAATTTCTAAATTCATCAGTACAGTCCAACCTTTATTATAGTCAAAGTGTGCATCTTGGTTTAAAAAAAGGAGAATTTAACTGTTTGTTTACATCTAAAATATAGAGCAGATTATAGGGTTGCAGATTAGAGGGAGTGGACTGTATTATGATCAATCACAGTAAAGAATTACACCTATAGTAGTACTGGAATTTTGCAATTCTGAATCGCAATACAATTGATTGTAAAATACAGTAGACTCCGTCAAAGCCACACAGCTTGGGACCAGAGGTTGTGCGGATTTTAGAATTTTGCAAATTTTTGGTCATTGCTTTGTTTATATTTTTTAAAACAGCAATTTAAATGTAATTAATAATGCAGTCAAAACTATAATGAATGCTTACAATATAATAAAAAATAAAATAAATAATATACTAAAATAATAAAAAATTACATAATTTTCAAAATGATTAAAGTATTAAAAGCAGTTCAAGTTAATAATTATTAAGGTATGATTACATTTCCATTATGCAGATGAAATGTACTTTTCCGAAATTAATCATTGTGCCTTCATAAAGGCACATTACTAATTCATATCAAAATAATAAAATATGGAAGTTTTATGGTCAGACTTAACCAAAAAAAACTTGACTAGTACATAAATATATTTGGTAAGATTGTAATTACCAGTGATATCAGCAATATCTTAAATTTTTCAGAAATAAATTAAATTTATTTTTCCTTGATGAAAAAACAGGAATTCAGTAATAACAAAAATTACAAATTGAAATATGTTTGGAATCGATATAAGACTAAAACAGTCAAATTTTGTAATTATATCTGAACTAAATATTTCATAGTTTACATTCGTAAATTATGTGGGGAGTTTAGGGAGTCTACTGTAATAGAATATTTAAAAATATGCATAAAATCAGGAGAAATATGTCGAAAATCAGGAGTATAGAAAAACATGTGAAAATTAAGAGTTTTCTGTTGAAATCTGGAGACTTGACTCGTCTGAAATATTTATTTTAATTAAAATATAACAAAAATAAAGCTTTAAGGATTACCTTTTTTAAATGCTCAGGTACTTCATGCCTCATTTTATGGACAAAAAAACTGGGACTTCAACTTTATTTTCTGCTACATTCAACCATGATTTCTAGAAAAAAAAAAAATATTTTTTTATTTTATTTATTGTAAGCATGATTTGGCCTTCTTTAACATGGTGTGCCAAGTGCATGAACTGAATATGAAAATGGCGATTTTCTGATAGGACAGAAACATTTTATGTTCTGGCAGCCTTTGAAAATGAAAAATCATTGCACACACACTTAAAATTAATCTGGAGGACTTTTTTTGCATATGTGTGTGTGAATGTTTTGCGATTATTTTTGACATTTGTAAAAGGGAAAGGTTTCAGTCTTTCAATTCAATAATTTTTTTCCTCTGAAAATAATTATACAACTTAAGAGATTGTTCTAGTTTTGTAGCATTTTCTTACTGATTTTTCATTGAAATTTGCATTTTACTTTTGTGATCTTCTGGCGAAATTCACATAATCTTTTCGCTATACTCTGATAAAATTCACATATCCTTTCTGAGATATTTTAAAGAAATTCACATTCAAGACTTGAATTTCAGGGCGGGATGGCGGGATTCGAGCCTGAAATTTTGAAATCCCACCCAAAAGAATATCGTATGGCGGGAGGCTTCCGCTACAAAAAAAAATCACAAATTTTCTGATATTTTCGTGTGAATGAATGACATATTTTGCGAGTTTTTTACAGCGACAAATTGATTGAATTCACGATATTTTTCGCAATGGATCGTCAAATTTCGCATTTTTTTCTGCAATCGATTGACAAGTTTCGTGCAATTTTCTGTCGCGAGAACGGAGTAATTCCATTTCAAATTTTCCAAAAAGTTAACACATTCGATTCCAAAAGTTATGAATAATCATTTATCACCTCGGAAATTCGGATAGTTATCTTCGAATTTCCATACTAATAACCGATTTTTCATAGCTTTTGAACGGAGGACTAAATGCATATTTTCACAATCAACTTCATCAATCATTTGCAGAAAATTTTGTTAGATTATCTCGATAGAAACGCCAATTTTCTCAAAGAATCGCGAAATAAAAACTCGCTTTTTCTTAAATCATCGCTATAAAACATAAATTTCTTTAAAAAATCGAGAAATAAACACTAATTTTGTGAAATGGTTGCGGAATAAACGCGAATTTCGTAAAATCATTGTGGAGTAAACGCGAATTTCATAAAATGATTGCGGAATAAACACGAATTTTGTAAAATGACTGGGGAATAATTGCGAATTTCATGAAAGGATCGCCATATAAACAGCGACCTGGGAAGGGGAGGGAGAGTCGCCCTGGGTGCAGAAAAGTAGGGGTGCCGATTTTCTACTACCAACATCATTTTTGGCCTGTAAGAAGAAAAAGAATACTAAATTGAAATTTTGCATTGAGTACAGTTTTCTCTTTGCACGCCCCTGCATATAAACCCAAATTTATCAAAATGCCACTTAAAAAACACGAATTTTATGAAAGAATCTCGAAGTTTTCATTAAAAGATCATAAAAAACGGCAATTTTATTGATAATCGAGGAAAAAAACGCTAAATTCTTTAAAGGATTGCAGGAAAATGCCAGATTTGTCAAAGGGATCTTCAAACTTAATTCTAAGCAAAAACTTCCTTGAAATTCGCAACAAATTTTCTGAAAAGTTACAGCAGATTGTGTGAGAAATGGGGGGAAGGGAAATTACTTTTGGTTCTGTGTTTTTTCTGCGACCTTTTGACGAAATTTGTGGATTTTTCGCGATCTTTGAACGAAACTATCGGACTTAGTTTTTTTTTATGAAATTTGCAAATTTTTCACGTTTTTTTGAGGGAATTTGCGGATTTTTCACGGTCCTTTGACGAAATTTGCGGAATTTTCGTGATTCTTTGACAAAAATTGCAGAATTTTTGAGATCGTTTGGCGCAAGTTGTGATTTTTTTTGCGATTTGTGTTTTTTTGCAGGTATTTTGATGATATTTTCGTTTCAACTGTGATCTCCATCCGAAATTTGCTTTTTTTCCCCGAATCTTTGATGAAATTTCTGTTCTTTCACTGATGTTTGACGAAATTCACATTTTTTTCACGATCTTCAGACGAAATTTGAGTTTTTTCACGATTATCTACAGAAATTCGTGTTTTTTGCGCAAAACTCTAACGATATTTACGATTTTTCTGCGAATGATTTACGACATTGATTTTTTTGGGAGGCGATTTAACGAAATTTGCAATATGTTTTTTGTCTAAATTTCCGGATTGAGGACGATTTTTTTTTTCGGAACCGAAAACCTTTGATTTTTGAAAAATACATAGCAGAATCGCCTTTGGATCGTTTAGTTAGTATGCTAAACCCAGGGCAAACATATTTTGGTGCCCCCCCCCCTTTCCTCAGTAAAGCATATTTACAAATATAATTTTACTAATTTTCTAATATCTTACTTCATTTAAAATTAATAATAATAAAATATGTAATACTGAACTACGTATTCTCTTTTGTAAAATATTGATTCATTAATCTTGTAAGTAGAATCGGAAATAATCTAAAAAGATTCCAGTTTATACAGGATCTTTATGCCATATCCTTAAATTCTTCTATATTTTGGCATAACCCAGACAGAACGTGTTTAACAATACCGTGTTAAACATAAACGTGAGAAATATCAAAATACAACAGGTTCACATGGTCTCCCTTCGCCTGGCACCTAGGGCATGTGCCCCCTCTGCCCCCCATTAGTTTTGGTCTGTTAACTTGTTATCCAACACTGGTTCAAACAGCACCCCCTCCCCCTGATTCAACAATAGCTCTAAATATATATATATATTAGGGATGCACCGAATAGTGATTTTGGCCGAATACCGAATATTCGGCCAACAGCTGAACCGAATACCGAATATTCGGCTAGCCGAATAGTAATTGTTGGGCCGAATACCGAATATTCGGCCAGCCTATTCGGCCGAATACCGAATATTCGGCTTTCCAAATACTTTTTATATTTCAAAGTTTAAAGGTATTAAAATGTTACTTTTTAAAACAGTTTTACATGATATTTAATAAAAGAGACTTATATTTTAATAAACAATAACTTTTTATAAGAACATTCAGTATTGAAAAAAATCTGCCCTTTTTTTTTAAGAAGCATAATTATGAGACTTTTTCAATTAATGAAATCATCTTAAATATCATGATTTCTTCAACGAATTAAAACAAATATTTTGAAATCAAAGAGAAATAATGAAAAAAAATAGTTGAAGAAAAACTATACAGTCTCATATTTGTTCTTTTTAAATAACTCAAGGCAGATTTTTTTTCAATATGAAGTATAAATACTTTCAACTTAATTCTGAATAAAGGAATGCCTAAGTCATAGTTCTTTACTTATGAATGGTGGCATTTTCCATCCTTCTCATCATATCATATTTTACAGAAATCAAAGCATGTGAGTTGAAAATATAGTTATAGTATCTTCTTTATTGTTAATGCAACAAACGAAAACACAAGTTTTTTTGAGTTAAATTTTACATATAGCAAATAAATAATGTAAAAACATTCTATTTTATTTAAATATGATTTTATTTCTAACTATTTTAAATATATTTATAAATTGACAGTTAAAAGCAGAAATCGTGAAAAGTTTTTACTTTCTTCTATCTTTACTAGGGATGCAACGGATATCCGGCCAATATCCGATATCCGGCATATCCGGCTGATTTTTCAATATCCGAAATATCGTCGGATATCCGGATCACAATCACCGGATATCCGACTTTTCTGTCGGATATCCGATCGGATATCCGGTGAATGCAGCAAAGCAAATATAGATGAATAACAGTAATCCTTTGATCCCAAATAATAACGAAAAACTTTTGTTTATAATGCAAAAGATGAAATAATAAGTTCCCTATCAATATGAGTAAAAGACAATTCTCAAAAGCTTAAAAAATTGCCAGCTTTCCTTACTATTTATATTAAAATTCTGTAATAAATTCAAGATTTTACATTTATATCTTTTAGAAAATTGTATCTTTACTTTCGGATTGTAAAACAAAATTTGAAGTCAAAATCTATACATATAATAAAACAGTAGGACCCGGTGTGTCTGTACATTGAAGATAATTGACAAAAATGGAGTCAGGGCGATAAAAGAAAACCAATGAAACACAAAAAAAATTTTTTTGAATTTTTTGTCTGTCTGTCTGTCTGTCTGTCTGTTTGTTCGAGGTTATCTTCGTAACTACTGAATGGATTTTTATGCGGTTTTCACTAATGAAGAATGCACACTCCCGGGCAGTGTATAGGCTTTGTTTCATCAAAATCGGACAACAGACAAAAAAGTAACAAAAAGAAACAAAAGAAACTATTAGGTGCGCTGCTCACGTTTTTTAGTACATAACGTTTTTTAGTACATATAAAATCCAATAGATGTCACTGTGCGATTTTAAAACGCGCTATCGTTATGTTTTCGCCAGTCTACTTAAGTATGAGAAAGTTTCAAGCTGGCTGTCGTTCCATGTGGTTTAGTCGGTAGAACGTCAGTGCGCCATACTGATGGCCCAGGTTCGATTCCCAGCATGGAATTTTTTTTCACTATGTTGGCATTAACGCCTATAAGCAATTAAAAGAATTTGAAATATTGTATTCAAGGCGAATTTTCTCTCTGGGAAAATTTCCTTGCATTAATATGTCAGTGTAATTTTTTTTTCGATTTAATTTTTTTTTTCGAAACTTTGTTTTTCTTAAAAAATTACAGTAAATATTTGATATTTCCCAACGTTTTTTGAATGATCGACTTGCTTTTTTTTTTTTTAATGTATGTCTGAACCTTATCTAACTACTTCTTCAAGATTTCTTTAGATAAACCGACCAGCGTAGCGGGCGAAGGCCGCTAGTAGCAAATAAAGCCTTTTTGTAAAAGTGTATAAAGATAGAAAACCAACATTTAGAAATGCTCAAATAATGAAAGAAAAGGTTGCAAACAGCTGTTTCGAATCTATTGTCGAGATTCTTCATCAGTACAAGACTCAGCATGTAGAAAAAGCTAAGCTGAGCAAAGCGACAGAGAAGCGCAGGCTTATATACCATCTAGCAGCCTTCATCCGCTACGCTGGTCAGTGTTTTTTAAAGAAACTTTGAATCAAACGAAATTTTTATATCATAGTAATTTTTAGTTTTATATCATACTTTAGACTGTCTGTCATCGGTGAAAAGTCCATCATCTAAACGGAAAGTTCAATGTTAGTCACCAATGAATGACGTAGCGCTCAACATGTTAACAGTTTTAATCACATAAAAATTCATTCAGCAGAACCTTTAAAATAAAGCCAACCTTTTGTAATTGGGTTCATCTGATTTAAAACATCTCTCCATAAGTATTCAATTAAGCAACGTAGAATGCTATATTTCATTTGCTACAAAATTTCAGAAAAATTATCCAAGCAACAATGTAAGTTCCATTAAAATCTATCTAGTAGAACTGAAGTTATAAGCGGACGGAATGAAATTTCACTTTGCGTTATATATATATTGATATAATTAAATATATCTTACATAATCACGTTAACCTGATTATAGAACTCTCTTTCAAAATTGTAGGTACAACAGATTTTTTTGTACAATGATTAATGCAAAATTCAGACTTCCTTTTATATAGATAGATTGAAAATTTCAAGTTTTTGCGCAGAAGGCATCGCCAAATTAGGAAAATGCAAAGTATTTCACGAACTACTGGATTTAAAAGATTTTGCTTGGTACCATTCGATTCAGCATAAAAAAATGCACTAAAATATGTTATCAGTTGAAAAATAACTACAAAAGCCGATTTTTAAGGATTTTTTTTTAATTCGTTCTTTTTTACACCTCCCTTGGGGGTGGAATTCTCGAAAATTTCTTAGCGGCACTCAGTATTATGAGAAGTGGTTTTTATCCCAATTTTCAAGATTTTTGGTTCGGCAGATTTTTTTGTGCTGTGAATAATACAAATCCAGACTTTCTTTTATATATATAGATAAGGATTGAAAATGTCAGGTTTTTGCACCGAAGACATCGCCAAATTAGAAAAATGTGAAGTATCTCACGAACTACTGGATTTAAAAGATTTTGCTTGGTACCATTCGATTCAGCATGAAAAAATACACTAAAATATGTTATCAATTGAAAAATAACTGCTAAAGCCGATTTTTAAGAAATTTTTTTTAACTCATTTTTTTTCACACCCCCCCCCCCCTTAGGGGTGGAATTTTTAAAAATCTCTTCTTAGTGGCACTCAGTATTATGGGAAGTATTTTTATCCCAATTTTCAAGATTTTTGGTTCGGTAGATTTTTTTGTTCTGTGATTAATACGAAATCCAGACTTTCTTTTATATATATAGATTACAGGAGCTAATGATAGTAGATTCTAAATGGCTTTTTGCTACCTTACATGCATTATTTATGCATTTCTAAATATTGATTTCTGTCTTTAGTCTTTATAAAATTTGAAATTGTTTAATAAACTATGATTTTATTAATTTTCTTTCTTTCGCTTAGTTTAAATGATGGGTTAATTGGTTTATAAGTTAAACAACCAAACAAACATTTTTTACTTTTTTCTATCCTTGATAGTAGAAAGTAATGTAATCATTTTTTTTCGACAAATTTATATGTTTTAGGGATCCAATATCCCTAAAAACATGTTTATTCAAAACCTGTCTGTCCCAGTGTCACCATCATATCATCAAAAATTGTATGAAGTTATACATAGAATGAACCAAACATTTTGTACATGTTTTTGGCTGTAGTTTTAGACATAGGATCATTCTGATGAGGACACCTCCATGATTAGTTTTGCGAGTTCATTGGATAAGTCTAAGAGGGGGGGGGGGTATGGGAGGTAACTCCCCCATCTTGAATTTAGTTTAATGGGTTTTTCACATAAAATTTACCGATTTGCTTCAAAATTTGGATATAGGTTCATTTGGATAAGGCACTTCCCTGATTTGTTTTGAGAGTTCATTGGATAAGTATAAATGGGGGATCGGTAGGACTACCCCTCTTAATTTAGGTAAATGATTTTTCTTGCAGAATTAACCAATTTGTTTTAATATTTGGATACAGGTTTATAGTGATAAGATGCTTCCCTAATTAGCTGTGGGGTCCTTTTGTTAATCATAAAAGGGATACCGGAGATTACCTCAAACCCCCTTAAATTTGATAAATAAGTTTTTATGCAGAAATATCCTATTTGCTTTAAATTTTGGATGTACATTCTTTTTGATAAGGTGAATCTCTGAGTAGTTTTGGAAGTTTAATGTTTAAGTATAAAGAACGGGGATAACTCTTCTTAAATTATATAAATGGGTTTTTATGAAGAATTATTCAATTTGCTATGAATTTTGGATATAGGTTTTTTTTATGTGATAAAGCATATCCTTGGTTAGTTTAGGGGATTCAATGATTAAGTATAAAAAGGGGAAATGGGGGGGGGGAGCTATTTCCTCCCTTAATTTTTTTTTTTCCAATGTTTTTGAATTGGCAGTTCATGCAGCAATGGGAATTTTGCATCTTGCTAAAACTGGCTATTCGCAAACAGCTGATGTATAGCGGAATAACAAAAAAATATTAATTTTAATAAATAACATGATCGAGATTAACTCATTCTTAATCTAATTGACTGTAGCAAAAATTCTAGATGAAAATCAAAGTTGGTATGATATTGAACTAACAATATTGATGTAGTATTAATATTTGTAAATATTTTTTGAAAATTGAGATCTATGAAATAGAAGAGAGTCTTAGGATTGGTGCATCCAACTAGTTATTTTTGTGACTTCATTATAAATATTTAAAATTAAAAGTAATTTTTTCTTTTCATAAATTTCAAAGTGATTTACCTTAAAATTAGGGATGGGACGAATAGTGATTTGGCCGAATAGCCGAATACCGAATATTCGGCCAAATTTTAGGCCGAATACCGAATATTCGGCCGGCCGAATAGTAAAAAGTTTTTCCAATAAAGAAAATAAATTTTTATTATGTATAATTTAAAAAATAGGTCATTAATAATTATTACTCTTAAATGTGCTTTTAAATGTATTTTTAAATTTGAAAAACTTATTTTAACACAAAAAAATTATGAAATTGCATTATATCCTTTATTCTAATGTACATCAAATTGATTTTCAGCAAGTCAAGATGGGAAAATATTTACATTAAAATATGAAGAATGTACTTCACTTTTACTCTCAATTGATACTTCTTGCATTCAAAATCAATAATATTTTAAATCTCTCTCTCTCTCAGAACTCACAAGGACATATTTTCTGAAATAACCTTTAATGAAGTTAATTTGATCATTTAGAGTTTGTGTCCCTAGCGATAAGCAAATTTGTAAGCATGAGACTGTTCTGAAATCAGATGCCAAGCTTTAAATTACAAATTACGTTAAAGCAAAAGGTTATGCTTAAAGTAGAATGCATATGTTAACAAAATCTTTGACATTTGAATCGGCACATACAATATTCAACTTCAATATTCCACTTATTCAACAAGCATTAAAAGGATAAACAGAAATTGATAACAATATGAAGGAAGGAAGATTAAATTAAAAATATATACATAATGTGACATATTTAAGTCAGTAATTATGCAAATAATTATTTAAATGTAAAAACTATAGAATGAAAAAATTATTTTGTTGAGTATTTAGAATTTATATTAAAATATTTATAAAACCATCTTCATAAAGCAAGTTGTGTCATCTAATGTGTATCAAGTTTGACACCAGTTCTGCTTTCAGATGTACCGTTGTATTTGGAATGGTGATATATTATATTTAATTTTGAAAATGAATTTTCGTTAACACACCTAGTGAATAAATTTTTTTCATTTCTTACTTTATAGAAAATAAGTTATGAATTTCATAAGAGCCTTTTTTATATGTGCATGGAATTAGCAGACATTAATAAATATTTGAGTGTTTTAGAATAAGGCAGTGTTTTTATATCTTGAATTGTAATATATCATTCTCTAATGATGAGATTTCTCGTACAATTAAATCTCCAACTTGGGCAGCATTTTCTAGAATATCACTAACTTTTAAAGAAAATACAGAAAGGCTGTATATTTTTTAGTATCTGAATAACTCTATATTTTGTAAGTAAGAGTGAGAATGACTTCATAAATGAAGTAGCCAATTTGGATTAAGAGAAAAAAAAATTGCAAGAATGAAATTTTTTAAATCCGAAATTTATTTGGCAAGATATCTTTCACTATTCGGTGAGATTTTAGCAGTATTCGGCAAGATATCTCTAAATATTCGGCCACAGGTATTCGGCCGAAGTATTCGGTCAACAAGCCTTCAATATTCGGCCAACCGAATATTCGGCAAAAGGGCCGAATACCGAATAGTGGCCGAATATTCGTCCCATCCCTACTTAAAATAAAATTAAATATAGCTTAAGGTAAGACATTTTTGAATAATTAAAACATGAAAAAAAAAATCATCAATTAAACCTGTATTTGGATATAACTCTTCAACCATTGGTATATTAGTAAGACTTTTATGTTTACATTATAAAAGGATGCTATGTATTTCTTTGTGAAAATTCTTTACAATTATAGACATATTAATAAACATGTAAAATTTGTTCTAAAAATTATCAGCCATTTCATTGTACATATTATAAGCAATTTTCAGCGGTTCAATGACAAATAAGCAGAGTATTTAAATATTAGAATTGCATTTTTTATTCAATATTATTATTATACACATACAGGGTTTGAATTTCGGGACGGGATGGCAGGATTCATGCACTAAAGAATCTTGTGTCATTCCTGTTGCCCAAAAAAATCACTTTTTGAAATTTTTTTCTTTGTGTAGTGAGGGTCAAGTCTCAGGACCGACTGACTATTTTCTTGATATTTTCCTCTATCGATTGACAAATCTCACAGTTTGCTCTTACGACAATTATACAAAATTAATGATTGTTTTTCTGCGTTTGACTGAAATGTTTTGTAATTTTTCTCACATAATTTCCCGTTAGCTGGTCTTACAAAATTTTACAACTTTTTCTTTCTGGAGACCAACAGACAAAATTCATAATTTATTTCTCTCAACTAATTGACAAATTTAGCTATTTTATTCTGCGACTGATTAGCAAATTTCCCTTTTTGTTTTTGTGACATTCTGATGAAATTAACAATTATTTTCCTGTGTCCAGCTGAAAAATTTGTGTTTTGTCCTTTGTTATTGGCTGACGAATTTCATGATATTTCCTTGTGACAGCTTAACAAATTTTACGATATTTTATTGTAATTGATTGACGAATTTCGATATATTTTCCCACTACCCAAGTTCTCTCAAAGTTCAAATTTTTTCAGGCAGGTCGACAATTTTTGAAAATTTATTTTTGCCATGATGGACGAAATCAGCTACATTTTTTCTATGACAGATTTATATATTTTGCGAATTTTTTTCCTGTGCCAAAACAAGAAATAACTAATAGGGCAGTAATGGTCACTAGAGTCTGAGCTCTATCACATGAGTCTGGAATTAGCTCTGAACAAAATGAGATTAAATCCTGTGTTGTTCATTTGAAAAAAATAAAAAATAAATAAATAAATAAACATTTTTTGTTTACAATCAGTGGATCAACATTAGATTTTTTCATTTTTCAAAGTCATCGCACATTTTGTCATCTATGGGCTCAATAATCATACCTCCTTTTTTTATTTAAAAGACGATCTTTCATACAACGTTTCTGTTCGGATTCATTTTTTTCCCATATCTGATAATTTGCACCTTCCCATTTTGTAACTTTTCTACTCTCTTCTTTATTAACATTGACATTTTGATTTCTTATTCAAATAAAAATTCTTCTAAATTTAAAGAATTTCGTAAAATAAATAAATAAAATGTGGACATCCATTGCCCAAAGCAAGATGTTTAAATGTTTCCCACTGAGTTATTGAAAATCAGTAAAAACATTTTTATGATGTTCAAAACATGATTTATATAATAAGTCATATATTATGTATATCATGGATTAAACGTTAATATTCCTGGACGAATCATAAACAAAATAAAATGCAGACATCACAAGGCCCATTCTCAACCGAAAACAACAGCCGTTTTCCAAATGATTTAAAAAAAAAAAAAGATGAACTTTAAGGAAACACATTTAGAAACAATAAATACTTGATGTGCATACTTCACAGAAATTAGGACATGACTTTTTTAAAAAATCCATTTCTTATGTAATAGAAGAAACCTATTGACTATGTCCTTTTCAGAATTTCATATGGGTTTAAATTCTAATAAATAGTAGAACATAATTCAATTAGCTAAAATGTCGGGGATTACACATTACAGTATTGACGATAATTCCACTAAGTGATATACAATCACCGAAGGATATTGACAATACAATCACCTACATGCATTATTCTTGAAAGTAAATTAAAAATGAATGCCAATTAGATTAAGAAAATTAAGAAAAAGAATTAAGAAAAAATAATAAAATGAAAAAAGCATAACCAAGTATTTTCGATAATTTAATGTGTTAGAAAAGTTGCTCTGTTCTGTTTGTCAAAAGTGTAACCTATAAAAGATTCTAAGCCACACAAAATCGAATAAACATGAATTGAAAAATTCATTTAGCAACTCAGTTATTAATTGCCCATAACATTGAGTGAAAATTGAAAAATGATATATATATATAAGGTTTGATTATTTTCCTTTGTTTTAATTAAAATAAACATTTTGGATAATTATCTTGAGTTGTTGATTTAATTTATTTCAGTGGAATTTTGTCCTGTCGGTATAATTTGTAAATATTTAAGTGGCATGTAAAAAATAATAGGGTTTAAAAAATATTTCCCCCCCCCCTCTCATATAGTTTAACTCCCCTGCATTTACAAATGTTATGAGGGAAACTCTCTCCTCCTGGGAAAACCTGAATTTCAAGCCCTGATAGTCAAAGATATATAGTTTCTGTAAAATATATTGCAATATGTTTAAAATGTTGTAATGGTGTGTGAAACATGTTTGCAATTTATTATATGAGATGGCATTGTATAAAGAAATAAACGAGCATTCACCATAACTAAAAACATATTTAGTACCGGATATCCGATCGGATATCCGAATCCGGCAGGCAAATCGGATATCGGATATCCGATATCCGGCAAAATCAATATCCGTTGCATCCCTAATCTTTACAAGAAGAAAGTATTGGATTCATGAAAATTTTCGACTTCCGGTTTTCGACGGATTTACACGTTTTAGAAGGTCCTGAACACGTTTTGACTATTTTTAGAAAATGTCTGTCTTTGAGTCTGTCCGTCTGTCTGTGAGTCTGTGTGTCTGTCTGTGAGTCTGTCAGTCTGTCTGTGAGTCTGTCTGTCAGTATGTGACAAAAAATTTGTGGGCGCTCTATCTCAAGAACTAATGCTCGAAATTTAATAAAATTTTATATTCAGTTAGACCTTGATATGAATTAGTGCCTATTGGTTTTTGGTGAAAATTGGCCTGCAGGTGGCGCTGCTATACTACGTTTTTCATGATTTTCAAGATTGCTATATCTCAAGAACTAATGCACAGAATTTCACCAAACTTCAATCTCTAACTCAAATCTCTATCTCAAGAACTAATGCTCGAAATTTAATAAAATTTTATATTCAGTTAGACCTTGATATGAATTAGTGCCTATTGGTTTTTGGTGAAAATTGGCCTGCAGGTGGCGCTGCTATACTACGTTTTTCATGATTTTCAAGATTGCTATATCTCAAGAACTAATGCACAGAATTTCACCAAACTTCGTATTCTGTGACCCCATGATATACATAGACGCTGATTACATTTTGGTGTAAATTGGCCAGCAGGTGGCGCTGCTATGCCACGCTTTTCATGATTTTCGTGATAGCTATATCTCAAGAACTAATGCACAGAATTTCACCAAACTTCAGATTCCGCGATACCTTGAGATACATAGCCGCTGATAAGGTTTTGGTATGAACTGCCCTATAGGTGGCGCTGCTATGCTACATTTTGCACGATTTTTGCGATAGCTATATCTCAAGAACTAATGCAGAGAACTTCATCAAATTTTAGTTTCTTTTACACTAAAATATATAACATAATTAGACGCTGATTACATTTTGTTATTAACCTTGCAACAGGTGGTGCAGCTATGCTGCATTTTGCACGATATTTCCGATAACTATATCTCAACAACCAACGCACAGAATTTCATCAAACTTCAGATTTTGTTACAAAATGACATATAACATAATTACACGATGATTACGTCTTGTTATAAATCCTTCAACTGATGGTGCTGCTGTGCTATATTTTGCACGGTTTTTTTTAAACTAGCTATATCTCAAGAACTAATGCACAGAATTTCATCAAACTTCAGATTCTTTTACACCATAACATAATTAGACGCTTTTTTTACGTTTTGGCATAAATTGTCCAAGATATGGTGTTGCTGTGCTACGTTTTGCAATTTTTTCGTTATAACTATACCTCAAGAACTAATGGACGAAATTCCATCAAATTTCAGATTCTGTTAGGTCTTGATTAGATAGATGCTTATTAGGTTTTAGTATAAATTATCCAACATGAGGCACTACTAAATTCATTTTCTCAGAATAATAATTAAATTTTGCATTTTAGGCTTTTCGGATACAAGAATTTCATTAGGCTAGGTCAAATGTTTGAGGAAATTCGATAGTGGGTAAATTTGGGGTCACCACGTTTTTTTTTTTTTTTTTTTTTTTTTTTTTTTAAATATTAAAATGTACTTATGAGATAGAAGAAAGTTTCGGGATTGACACATCCAACTAGTTTAAAATGTGTTTTAAAAGGCTTTATTAAGCATTCGATTCGGCCGAATACTTTGATATTCGGCCAAACCGAATAGTTTGATATTCGGCCTAACCGAATATTCGGTAACATGGCCAAATAGGCCGAATACCGAATATTCGGTACATCCCTAATATATATATATATATATATATATATATATATATATATATATATATGACATTATTGATAATACTTGCTAATCTTAATTGGCAAACGGCAGAGCTCCCAGCTTTCTTGTTAAATTTTTCTTTTTGTTTTTTAATTTAAATAGATAAAAATATAAAATAAGGATCATTTATGTATTATATCATTAAAATACATACAAATGTGTATGTATTATATCATTAAAATACATACAAATGTGTATATTTACATTTATATTAAAACTGCATTATTATTATAAAGATATTTGTATCTAAATTTTGTTACGTTTATTATGAAAAGCATTAATGTCGTGTCTGCAACTCATAAACTTGAATGACTAATTCTACATTTAAAAAAACTATAAAAAATAAAATATTGCTAATATTAATTAATTTATATATACATTCAATTCTTATCAAAAATATTTTTTAAAATAAAATTGACATTTTCTAAAAAGTATAAAAACTTTCAAAATAGAAACTGCGTACATCATGTCTGCAACGTCTATAATTTGTGATTTGTTTCGAATTTAAATTCTTTTCTCAGTAACATATAAATGTATTTTGAAGAACTTATCTTTTATAGTAACAATTCAAATTATTCATTCAGCTCAGTATCTTATAAACAAATAATTCAATGAACTTTGTAAATGTCATGTACGCAATACTGTGGAATCACCCATAAATAAACTAGAAATGTATATATTTTAATGTATTTAAAAGTAAGAAATTTATCCTTTTTCTTGGTAAATGTTAAAGTATTATCATCATTTTTTTTAAAATAGGTATTACTTCTATTACCTTTCAAACTGAATTTCATGGACATCAGTGAAATATGCAATACTAAATTAATCACCTGAATTAAACTGGTAAACAAGTTAAAAATAAATATTAATAGAATTGAATTATAACTTTAAACTCAAAAGTAAATAATAATATAACACAAACTTACTTTGTTTATGCAAGAAAAATGCTTTAGAACATCGAAGTGGTGATTAGGCGGGAACATATCACTTCCGATTCTCGCGGTTGCAGAAACACTCGACTTGAGAATTAGTTGGACTGCGCATGCGTTAGCTAGGATTTCGTTCACTTCGGAAAGTAAACCGAAAATTTCCTGATTCTATCGGAAAGTGAAAACAGCTCTGACATATCAGATAATATCGGGAAGGTTCCTGCTAATTTGAATAACGTTCCAAAATTTTTTTACAGTGTAATACGTAAGTATCATTTTTTTTTTTTTTAAGTTTGTAGATGGGGGGTATATGTGAACAAAACTTATGGGAGGCAGATATGAATAGTTTACAAGCGTATTTTTTCAGCGTGTGAATGCTTTTTTTTTAAAGTTTAATATTTAATTACCTTTGCAAAACACTAAATAAATGTTCAATAAATGAGCAATAATTTCGGTGTTTTTAGGATTTCAACATAGTTTCAATTAATTGGGAGTTCGATAACAATTAAAAGTGATGTCTCCCTGTAAAAACCAATATGTTTGTTTGTTTTTTTTTAATTATTTTCAGTTTTAATGACATTTATTTTTTCTTAGTAGATATAAAGGATGTTCTCAACTACTCCGCTCAACAAGCGCAAAACGTTTTGACACAGTTACAAATTAATTTTTGAACAGAAAGATATAAAATTGGAATGCCTGACCAGGGAAGCGATTTCGAATCGAACTTCGTTTTTCATTTTATGATCATTAAATTAACTATCCAGTTTTAAGCCATTTCGATCACGTGATCACTTTTTTTTTGTTTTTCTGCTTTCGTTAGGAAATGTGCTCAAAAATGTCCACTCTGAAAGCTTTTTATGAAAAATGAATGCAATTAGACAGTTTCTGTTGTTGTTTTTTTTCTTCTGCTGTTTTCATGCATTTCCGAACAAAATTAAATTAAATCTTATGTCACGAAGTTGCCCTTTTTGATTTAAGAACACCTTTAAAGCATTTATGAAATATCTTGTTTTTATGAAACCAATATTTAGTTAGCCAAAAAAGAAAAAAAAAATGATAAGCAGTGTTATAGTCGTAAAAAAAAAGCAGGCGGTATACGCTTTAAAACAGAATGCATACGCTCAAAACAGAGGGTATAACCTAGAGTGTATATACTGTAGCTTTTTTGAGAAACATGGGGTATACGGTACCCCTTAAAGAAATCCAGAGAGTATACGGCATATTCCCCCTATACCCTCCACTACTGTTGATAAGTCATACTGTGATAATCATCCACTTTTTATATATGACAGTTTTACTAATTTTAAAAATCATAATGCACTATTTTGCGGTACACATTGCATAACGTTCAGAAAAAAAATAAAAACAAAACATAATTATTCAATACAGTAGAACCTCGAATATCCGAAGTAATTAAGACCCATCCTACTTCGGATAATCGAGAATTCCTCAATAATCATCTAGTTTGATATGTAGTATCGTCATTGAACTGTTATTGTGATCTAGTTTAACTGTTAAATGCTAAATTAAAAATTATAAATAAAAATAAATTTACTTCTGAAACAAAAACTTACAATGGTTTAAATTTTTTCCGGGTTCCTTGTGAGAAGGAATTATATAAAAAAAAGGGAATTCTAAAATATTTAACTGCGCTCATAGTTTGGAAAGGACGTCTTGCATACAAAAGAAATGTGGGGGGGGGAACCCTTAAAAATGCATGTTTAAGAGAAAATTTTGGATAGAAAGCGACTTCGTTTAATCGAGGAGAGTTTCGGTTAATCGAAGTTCGGATAATCGAGGTTCTACAGTAATTTCTATAAAAGTAACACAGTTTTACTATTCTTGCTTCAAATGGAGTAGTGTTTAATTTTACGAATAACTTCTAGTATCAATGTCGAAATATTTATTGATATATTTACAGAACTTGAAAGAGGGCATCTAATTAGTTTTTATCACAGTTTTTCTTTACAAAAAGTTATTTTTTTTTCTTATTTATGCATTGCAGTAGGCTCCCTTACATATGCAACTCTAAATTCCGCACATAATTTACAGATATAAGCAATAAAACATTCAATTCAGATGTAAGAACAAAATTTGACTTTTTTTATTTTTATATCGATTCCCCTGTATATATTTTCAATAAATAATTTTCGCTAATATATCTGAATTCATGCTCTAAAATTATAAATTTATTTCTGAAAAAATTCAAGATATCTCTGATATTATTGGTCATCACAATTTTCTTACCAGATATATTTATGCATTAATAAAGCAATTTTGGTTACTAAGTCTGTCTAAATCGGAAATAAAACTTCCTTATTTTATGATTTTGATGTGCACCATTATAAGGCAAGTTTACATTGAGTAATTTAGGAAAAATGCATCTTATCTTTATAATGAATGCTTAACTATACATTATTGATTATTTATTTGACCTTTGCTTTTAATATTTTATTCATTTAAAAAATATATCTAAATTTTTATTATTTTAGTTTATTACTTTACTTAATTATTTTAATATTTTACACTAGCAATGCAATTAAAAATGCAATTGAGATTATAATGAATGCTTTACAGTAGACTGTAAAGCATTCGTTATAATCTCAATTGCATTTTTAATTGCATTGAAAATACTGCTTAAAAAATGTAAACAAAGCAATAATCAGAAATCCACAAAACTCTCAAATCTGCACAACCTCTGGTCTCAATCTGTGCGTATTTGAGGGAGTATTGACATGTGCTCCAGGTATGTTCATAACTGCCCCTCCACTAGAGCACATGTGAACAAATAAAGGCATTTTTTAGAATGGTGATACAAGTTAAAAATTCTTGATACAGTCGGCTCTCGTTAATTCGAACTCATCGGGACCGCAAGAAATGGTCGAATTATCCGAAGTTCGAATTATGGAAAGTATGAAAAGAAAACATGCTTAATATGGTACTATTACGAAAGAATTAATGTTATAGTGTTTTTCAAATATATTTCGTCTGTTATCATTAGAATATGACTTAATAATAAATTAGAATGTATAACTAAACTAATTAAATGATTAGAAACAAGCATAATGGAAGAAAATTTTGAGGTGTCACTAATGGACTGACGGGGACATTAAGAAAATGGATATCAAATGCATTGGATTATAATGTATACTCTTTCGGAACAATTTTCACAAAAATCAAAGAAAGAAAGTTTTTCAAATAATCTGAAATCCATGAGAAAGAAAAGAAAAATGAAACATCGGAATTCTCGTTTTTCGAATTAAAGTTTTTAACGTTATTCTGCTATTGAAAATTTCAGGATTTCATGTTTAGTTTGAATTAAGCGAAGATTCGAATTATCCGATTTCGAATGAACGAGAGTCGACTGTAATTGCATTCAAAAGTTTTCACCAAAAGAATAAACAAACTGTAATTATACTTTTAAATCAATTTTTGTTTCTATAGCTCATAACAACTTTGAGAAATAGTCAAAAATATGAAAATTGTTTACATGTGCCCCCCCTCCCCTCTCTCTCTCCTAAGTAGTAAAAATTGACATTTGTAACTATCTTGCTGTATGGGAAGGAAAACATTTTTTCTCTCCAAGTTTGGATGTTCTACATTTGTAGTAAAGTTTTTCTATATCTTTCTTTATTTAATTAGTGAAAACAGTTTTTATCATTGTTGTTAAATTGATTATAAAAGAAAAGACGTCCCTATTATCTTGATGACCTTTCAATTGTTTAAAACAGCGGTTTCCAATCTATGGGTCGCGACCCACTGGTGGGCCGCGGTTCTTGTTTTGGTGGGTCGCTGAACAATCGAGGTTTGTCATCAAAATATATACCTTTTTATTTCATCTGCTGAAAAAGAAGGTATGACAATTTTATTTTAACAGGAAATAATATTTCAAAAGAAAATCCTTAATTTCTTTCTAGATTAAGATATGAACTAAATATCCAGAAATATTTAAATCAGCTTTGAGCTTCTTGATGAAATTCAAAACTTTGTATTTTTGAGAACATGTTTTTTCCACTTTGCTGTTTTTGAAAGACAAGTATTGAGACAAACTGCGTATTAATATATGTTTCTTTATTGGTAAACGCCAATATCAGAAATCTCATTGATTATAAAGTTGTGTTTTTATAATAATTGAGCCTCACCAGTGGTCGCGAGGTTCTGATCTCCAAACTGGTTGGCGGTAGGTCTGGGTTCGAACCCAATCGCGACCGTCGGCTTAACCGTTCTGAGTTTTCCGTGGTTTTCTTCGAACCTTGCGTAAATACGGGTTAGGTTCCCTTAGAAAGACCCCCAAGGAGGGCATCCCATCCCTTAGGGCCTATATCCCACAGTGTAGATAATTGGCCGACATAAATACAAACATAATAATTGAACGTATTTTTAACTACCTTTGTACTTTGTGCATTGTTTTAATTACTATTCACTTACACACATTGACATTACCGATTCTTGTTTTGCTGTTCTTGATAATGTATCTTCCGTACGAAAATTTGCGTTTTTCGTAGGATAGGATAGCCGCGCGTATAGCAATCGTACAAAAATTGCTACACTGATATACAACTTTATCGTGGGTGGGTCGCGATTTTTTTTTTTTTTTTTTTTTTTTTTTTTTTTTTTTTTACTGAAAGGTAGGTTGCAAATTTTTTTTCCACTCAATGGGGGGTCGCGTACCAAGAAATTTTGGGAACCGCTGGTTTAAAACATAATAAGTGTTCAAAATGTACTCTAATTGTTGTCTCATAAACAGTTATTGTCACAATATGCCTATTATTCCAGATTACAGTAAAATTGAAATAATAAACTTTAGCTGAAAATAGATTAATCTTGAATTTTATTAAACTGTCTTCTAAGAAAATGTCATAGCACCTCACTTTTTAATTATTATATTTTAAATTTTGATAACCTTGTAGTTATATAATAATTTATTTTGGCCAAATCTCCAAAAACAATTTAAATACTATGAGAAAATGATAATTGAGTTTGAATTTTCGGTACTACTTGGTTATCCCGTCGACCAAAAAACCATCGCCAAACTATAAGATTAAATGCCAATAATGGATGTTCGTGAATGTCACATTCAATGACATTCAATACGATACGCGTGTTTAAAATGTCATTAAGTGATTTTTATTTCGTCTTTTTATTTGTATTTTTATTAATATTCAACTGTTTTTTTTTTTTCGTTATTTCAAATAAAAATTTTGTCAATATGTATAATTTGGCGAAATTGGTCAACGGAATAACCAAGTAGTACCGAATTTTTTAAAGGCGATTGCTTAACACAATTTCTCACTTTTTCCCAATAGTCCAAGAGCGGACCACAAAAACCTAGTTTCAAGTACAAGAAAAAAAGATCTTTTATGTTATGGGAGAGTAGAAATAGTGGGGAATCTAATGATACATGTTTGCCGGAAGTGAAGTGCTGCATAAGCCAAAAATGAATATCATCAGTGGTTGCACTCGTAGGCTTAACATTGTGTTTGTCCTACAGTCAAAAATATGAAAACATTTAGGACTAAGATAGGGTTCTAGTTCTCCCCCTTTTGCTCTGTCGAATCTTGGACTACCAGTTTAATAGTTATATCAGTAATTGTATTAAATTTTCTATAAGCATTTATTTCAATCAATTTGCTTCATGTGGATTTTTTCAAAATTAAGGTAGAAATGGATACATACATTTAAGAAACTTAGTTTATTAGTCTTTATGCTCTTTGAAAATTTATTTTGGGGTGTACTCTAGACTTGCTGTAGTGAAACACTGCCTTTTTTCCCCATTTCCCCTCTGACATATAAAAACCTGAAATCATGCTTTTTATCATTATGTCATTTACATCTGCCAGAATATTAATATATCCTTCTTCAAATGGTTATGTATTAAAAAGTCGCATACATTTTTCAAATGTCAGATTTTACATGTCACATACATAATTTACTTCAGCAACCAAATATATAATCTCAATATCAATTTATTGAAGTATCAGAATAAAATATATTTTGACCGATCAAATATTGTTTTTAGGACAGTTTTTTAAAAACTTGTAAATGACATTTTTAACTTTATGATGTTTTCTGACTAAATTTTAACCATTGTAAAATTTAATCATTTTTATCATTTCTCTAACCCTGCAGTTACCGAGATTATAGTCCCTATTTCATTCTCATTCTTGTATTTTTATTTCCAGGTTAATGAATCGAACGATGATGTTTTGGGCATCGATTCCCTGCCTGACGAAATGATTGTGGAAGTTTTCAGTCATCTAAGCCAGTACCAACTGGGCCCGATTGCAAGGTGTGTTACGTAAAGTTTGTTTCAAGATTTCACATTTAAATATTAGCCATAGAATATATATTCAGAGATCCATTATGCTATGTGGTTTTCGTATATAAAGATCCGAAATCTTAAAACTGAGATCAATTTTTATACTCATTACTTTAAAAAAAAAATTGGTATGATAGATTGCAAAGCAGTAACTTTTACTTCATTAGGAATTTAATATTTTAAAAGTATAAGCACAGATCTTCATCTCAAGCCTTTTTGTTAAATGTGCATACAGTGAAACTTCTTAATATCCGTTGTATAAGTCTAAAACCGGAAACTAATCACTTTGTGTGAGTTTTTAAAAAACATAAGCTAGAATTTACAATGCTAAAAATACACAAATTTCACCAACATTAAATTACACCACAGCTAGTAATTACAAGACAAACCCTATTTAAAGATAGAAAAACAACAATTATAAATGCATAAATAATGTATGAAAGGATAGCAAACAGCTGTTTCAAATCCACTATCGAGATTCTTCATCAGCGCAAAACTAAGCGAGCTAGAAAAGCAAAAGTGAGCAAAAGACAGAGAAACGCAGTCTTAGATACCCGCGACGGGAACTATCCCGCAAAAAAATGCAACCAATCAGAAGAAAATAGCTTGAACAACTGGGCGGAAAAGTAGAGACATCTGCTGGAGAACAAACAAAATTAAAAACTAAAGAGCGAGGGAAAAGTTCTTTTTGTTTCTCTGTCTCTTCGCTCAGTTTTGCTTTTTTCTAGCTCGCTGAGTTTTGCGCTGATGAAGAATCTCGATAGTAGATTCGAAACAGCTCTTTGCTATCTTTTCATACATTATTTATGCATTTATAATCGTAGGTTTTCTATCGTTAAATATTTTTACACAAAGGCTTTAGCGCCCTGATCCGCTTCATCACTGTGTTTGGGGGTGTAATTTGGTTTTAGATCTTTGGTTTTACGAGTCTTATTATTAAGTACATAAAAATTCTAATCCCCTTGTCAGTGGTAGGACAAACACCCCCTCTCCTCTGCCCTGTGTGGACATATCCTGCATAGTGTTTTCGATAGTTCCATGCCACTCCTGGTAGATACTTTCGACGCTCTGGTCAGTTCATTATGCCAGCATGCAGCGTTCAAAATATTATATACTCTAGTAAGAGGGGGAGGAGGTAACTCAAATGGATAAAGGTATTTAATCCTTTATCTACCGACGGTACTTATAATTACTATTAAAATAATTTATTATATAATTCTTTTAATACTTTAGTTAGTTGTAATACTGTTTAGAATGCGTTACAGATACATTACTTTATCCTGTTCCAAAAGCATCATTTGTGACACACACACAAAAAATTTTTTAAGGATGATTTTTTTTTTTTTTGCCTTTGCATCTTCCCAGCTTTCTTGGCTCTGAGGAAAGGGGTTGGGTATTTTTCAATGCGAAAATATTTCTAGATTTATATTGTAAAAACATCATATTTGTACATTTTATAATTATACAAAATTCTAAAAAAATAATTTAAAAAATTTCAGTGGGGTTATAAAAATTGCACAAAATACCTGAAAATTCTAATTTAATTAATTCTTCCAAAATCTTTCAAACATTTATTAAATGATCATGTAAATATTTTAATTTAGTTTAAACAATTTGCGTAAAATGTTTTAGAATGTAAAATTTTCATGAGTTCATAATGCGGTAGATAAAGGGTTAATAGAATTTTATGTAGCGGGCCAGTAACAATGGGTGCGGATCAGTAAACTCTCATCCTTACTGGTCCTTGGGACCAGTGACTTTTTTTTATCAATTCTACTGCTGTTCGGGGGGGGGGTATAACCAAGTTTTTTTAAAACCTTTTATAACTTTTTAATCTTTTTGTTTTCCCGTACTGAATACGGAGGTCTGGGTATCTCTCAAATGTGGTTTAATTCAATATAGGTAAAATTTGTGAATTTTTTATTTTGTAAGTTTTTACTTACCCATCATACGTAGTATAGGGTAAGTCTTGCAATCGTTTTGAAAAACGAAAATTTTTTTTGACGGATTAAAACGTTTTAGATACTGGAGATTCCGAAAAACATATTTTTAGAAAAAAAAATTGCCGTCTGTGTGTGTGTCTGTCTGTAACCGCTCTATCTCCCGAACAAATTGACATAGAGACTTGAAATTTTGTATGTATTTAGTATGTAAGAATGGAACGAAGCCTATTTAATATCAGTAACCTCGATTATCCGAAACTATTTTTTTCGGACCCTCGAAAAATTCGTTCGAATGAAAGGTATATAAAAATTTTCGAAATTTTTTATTTTAAGAAATGGATGTAAAAGGCAATAAAATAACACAAATTTTGCATAAAAAGCGAAGTCGATCGGATTATTAGTTGCCGAGATATGTGTAATCCTGTTTTTCACATTCTTCGATTTTTCATGACCCTGTATTTCATTCAAATTTCATTTCACAGATATATTTTCATTGGAAATGAGACGCTTAATCCAACGCAGTAAATTTTTAAATTATATGATTATTATTTTTTGAGTTATAAGGATGTTTCTTTTACGCAATCCGGTACTACTCGAGTATTTTGGCGTTTTATATAATTTGTCGAAATTGGCTCATCAGCAATTCATTAATGGAGCATTATTATGTATGTTAAAATTATTTTTTATTTATGCGTTAAAATTTCATTTTGGAATTGCCATACATAGTTTACACGCGTTCTATTTTCATATTTTATATTATGATGGGTAAGTATTACGGTGGCCCCCAACGACTAGTTTCTTATGCTTTCATTATATTTGTGGATGTACTCTATCACATTTAGTAAATTTGCAAAGTTTTAATCATAAATGCAACGGTAAATTTTGTTCTCCAAGAAAAGTTATCGTAAATCAACATCATGTGCATGTATACTGTATAGAGATTGTTCATTTATTAAAGTCATTTCATTAAAATGGATATTTTTCAGATTTTTCACAAGCAAATTTGAAAAAAAAGTAGCTAAATATATGAACTTTTAACATATTGTGTAAGTCTCATGTACTTGAAATGAGCTAAATATTTGTATTGTTATAAAATTATATATTTTTTTTGTTTTTAAAATTCTCCCAATTTTACTGAAACAATTACATTATATTATTGAAAGAATGCGAAAGTTTTTCTCAAACTTTAATTCATTTTAATGAGGCAGTTTTTGTCCACGTATTTTTCCCCATATTATTTTAAGTTATGTGAGTTATATAAAAGTTGTCTTGCCTATTCTTGCTTTTTATTTGAATCCTTGCAGAGTTAATGCAAAACTTGAGTTTTTTTTTTTTTTACATTTCTAGCCAATGATTTAATATCTATAAGAAATATGCTATTTCAAGAAATATTTTCAGAAACATCAAAATAGAAAAATGCTGTCATGAGAGAATATTTAGCATTAATACTTATTTCTATGTAAGGGGATATATTTAAATGTCTGCTGATTTA
The DNA here is from genome assembly GCA_964019185.1 of Maratus speculifer. Lineage (NCBI taxonomy): Eukaryota > Metazoa > Arthropoda > Arachnida > Araneae > Salticidae > Maratus > Maratus speculifer. Next base: position 13,037,208 of record OZ025301.1, on the reverse strand, counting down.
AATTCTCATCTTGAAAAAATTAAAAAAAAAAATTTTGCTCCATACTTTTGGCACCAGGCTTGGAATCTAATGACACAAAATTTTTGCAAATTGAATCGCAAAATATCACGCTGTGATTATGAAAAAAGGGCAGCTTTATGACATAAGTTTTAATCTACTTTTGTTCGGAAATGCATCAAAATAGCAAGTTTTGTTATTCAGAAACTGTCTAATCGAACTGCTTTTTCGGTTTTTCTCTCTATCAGCAAATGCAATAGATTTTTTAGAAAATAAAATGGCCTCTTTAAATCGAATTTCCGTGCGAAGAAAGAATAACCGCCCAAGAAAGGCTGAAAAACGTCCTTGTCACATGATGTTTATGACTGAATACTTTATTTATCAAAAATATGGAAAACACAGTTCGATTCCAAATAGCTTTCACAGTCAGGTCTTCAAATTTTAAATCTTTCTGTTTAAAAATGAATTTGTTAATGTGTCAAGACATTTTCTGCTTGTTGCGCTGAAATTTTGAAAACAGCCTTATTGTTTATTACAAAAATTACATTTGCAGTCAAAGAGCATTCATCTTTAATTAATAATATACAGTCGAGTCTCTATATAACTAAATCCACCGTTCCAGTAAAAAATTCGTTATATAGAGAAATTCGATGTATAGAGAATAATGTTAAAAATCGTATTTAATGTGTGAAATTTGAACAAATATTATTTTTGATCTTTTGAATTGAGAATTTGAAATGTTTAAAAGTAAATATTAACCTAACATTTTATTTCTTAATTATTTAAGCAGTTTCAAAAAAGAGAACAGACATTTATTTGAATGCTTAATGAAAATCAAATAAGGAAGGCTTGCATTAATTTCAGACGAAGAAATCTGTAATTTTTTGTTATTTTGTTTTTAAAATTGTTAAGCTCTCAAAAAAATGCTCAAATTTTAGCAAGGAATGAAAAATTGTAGTTAACATTTCCCTCCATTTGAAGGTCTCTTATGTGCCTCTCATTGATTCCTCTCTTACATATGTATCAATCCAATTGACACTGTTTTGAGAAGGATGTGGAAAGGTGTGTGGGAGTTGGGATGAATTCGTTGGATTTAAAGAACCAGGAGAAAAGTAATTAAAAAAAAAACTCAGAACTGACGATCATTCAAAAATAGGTGATGGAAAATTGATTCCATACGATTTCGAAGCTTTTTAAAACTGAATAAATTAAGACCAATTTATGGAAAAATTCGTTATATGGAGATAGATATTTCGCTATATAGAGACTGTTTTTAATGTAATCATGCGAAATGGGGACCGTTCCTACTAAAAATTCGTTATATAGAGAAATTCGACGTATGGAGTTTCGTTATAGAGAGACTCGACTGTATATTTAGAAATTATTTTGCTTAAAACTATATAATTAAACAAATCTATATATCATGTTATTTGTCTCAATATGATCACTTATTAATACCTCTTAGTCAATTTTTCGGGACTTTTTGAAGCATTTTTACATCTGAACTTTTGTATTTTTAATATATATTTTAACCAACATAATTATTATTATTTCCTCATCAATTAACACAGAAAATAGGTACGACATTAGTTACGAAATGAGATGACACTGTTGGATTCTTTTTTGCCTCCGAGGAAAATTTTTATGCAAGTAAATACTGAATGGAATTTCCAATTATGACAGTTTCAAATTGTTAAAACCATAAAAAGAAGAAAAAAGTCCATAAATAAATGGTTCTAAAAAAAAAGGAAAAATCTCTGTCTTTATAGAAAATTTTATCATTCAAATTACTTGTGCTACAAGTATACATTAAAATAAAAATGGCATAAAATTCCTTTTATTTTACATATTTCGTATGCTCTATCGGCAACTTTTTGAAAAACAAAACGATAAAATGAAAAATTTCGCTAAAACAGTTTCAAATTGATAAATAGTAAACAGAAAATCAAAATATACGCGAGCATAAGCATAGTGAAATAAATTGGAAAATTAAAGTTTCTGTTGATTAAAGTTGCTTAAGTCCGCGTGATTTTTGTTTTTCAGTTTAACATTTTTCAATCTGAAACTACTTTAGCGAAATTTTTCTTTTTATCGTTTTGTTTTTGAAAAAGTTGACGTTAGAGCATACGAAACATGTAAAATAAAATGAATTTTTTTGCCATTTTTATTTTTATGTATCATTTGTAGCATAATATAAGTAATTTGATATTTTAAAATGATGTTTCATTTTATTCATATAATTTTATCATTCTTTTGAATTATCGTATAAATATGTCTGAAAACACTGATACACCTGTTTGCAATATTCATTATAAGATATCTTATTAATTTAATATATAAGTATTCTTAAAAAAACATTAATATACATATTTGCAAAGGTTTGTGATACGCCAGTAGTTCAAATCGCAATATCAAGTGTATGTACAAAAGGCCATTTTCATGTTTACATTTTATTTTCCTATTACAGGGTGTGCCAAAAATGGAATGCGTTGATAAAGAGCCCAGTCCTCTGGAAAAAAGTTAAAGTGAAAATTTTCTACTCATCTGACAGAAAACAAGGCGCTGTCGTTAAAACTTTCGTGAATGGATTGCCGTCTTGTGTAACATTTATCAGAATAGAATTTTCGGGACCTGGATGTCTGGATAGTTCTGACTATTTGGATTTTGAGAAACTTTGTATGAAACTGCACCAAAAGTGCCCTAATGTGGAAGTGTTGATTTTGACAAAATGTGACATATCACCTAATCTTCTCGAAGTTATGAATAGCAGCACTCAGTTGTTACAGGGTCTAAAGAAGTTGGTGCTTCATTATTGTCACGTTAAATACGATTCTGGAACTGTAGAATTTAAAGATAATTCGAAAATCGAAGTTTTAGATCTAACTGGGTCTTTATTTTCTTGTTGCAATGAGATACAATTCTCAAAATTGCTTTCATTGAACGAGTTGCGTTTAGGTGTAACAAACGTATATGATGATTAGTTTGTAAGTGATGCTTCTTTTTTGAATCAGCTACACGTGTTGGATCTAGGACGGACACAGATTTCTGTCAGAACTTTTCTAGCGATACAGAGACATGGACAAAATTTGAAAGAATTATATTTGTGCAACTTACGTCTAAGAGACCACGATTTGAATTTTTATAATCCGGTATTCCCTCGCTCAAAGACAATCTGCCTCTGGGGTACCCACGTGTCATGTGAGGGTCTTGTTTCCCTCGTCCGGTCCTGTCCATCTCTGGTCAATGTCTATGTCGATGAACGTGTGGCTCGATCATTTGCAGAGCATACTTTCGTCGTTGCCAACAGATGCAAATCAGGAATTGTAAAAAGCATCGATGTTGGCCATGATCATAATGCAGATTATTTGCATAATTAATTGTATAATATTCGAATATGTTATTTTTGAAATTGTATTTTAAAATAAATTTTAAACTAATGTGCATACGTGTGTTTTATTTTGTCAAAGTTTATCTCTTCTGAGACTAAATGGGTAAAAAAAACTGCGAAACAAACTAATTTGTGTTATCTCCATTTTGGATTATGAATCTTTTAAAAGAATGTTTTGTATATAATCTCACAACACATTCTCTTTTTATACACACATTGCATATTTTTATTTATCACTGCAATCAGTTTAAAATACCACCTATAATATCAATTTATGAAATAGTTAATCGTTTTATAGACGTATAAAAGATTTTCGTGTTTGGGATTTCGTATAAAAATGTCTCAAAATGTTATACATGGTTTCTGAAAATTATTTTGCTTTTTAATACTGTGTAGCAGAGTCAAGTGTTGAGGATTTACGCCAAAAACTAAATAGCACTAAGCTATACCAGGGACTAATTGAATCTGAAGTTTGAAGAAAATTCGTGCATTAGTTTTTGATGAAGAGCTATTGCGATAATGATTAATAACGCAGCGAAATTGTGCCACCTGTTGATCGATTTACATCAAAAAGTAATCAATAGAGAATTGGATGACAGACTAATTGGATCTGCAGTTTTATAAAAATCCGTGCATTAGTTTTTGAAATACAGCCATTCTGAAGATCGTAAAAGTGCAGCACGGCAGCGCATCTTGCTGATCGATAGAAGCAAAAAATTATCAGCTGTAGTTTATTTCAAGGTCTAATTGCCGAAACGTCAATGAAGGCTTACTTTTGAGGTACGAAATTTTTTGGTTTCTGTCTGTCTGTCTGCTCCGCGATAACTGACGCAAAAAGCATCCGATTGGCTTCAAATTAAGTGGGTATGTTAGTGAGGCACTGGGACTGTATTGTTTTTTGTTAGATTTGATTCTTTCGTTCGGAAAATATAGACTATTTTACTTTGCGCAATAATGCTTTTCTATGGCAAATCCAGTGATTTTCAATTTTTCTTTCTTGAGAGAAAAGACACATTTCATTAATGGAATTCAACGATAAATGGATACTAAAATTTACTAGTTAAATTATTCGTATTGTTTTGAAATTTTGTCTACGCATTTGTCAGATTTTTAAAATTATTACTGTAAATTTTGGAGATTATTTATAAATGTGTTCCAATAATATAAACTAATTTGTTTTAGAGATTTACTTATTTCAAATGTATTTATTTCACTTTCTTTATTTTCTCTTAATGGTTGCTAAGCAACCATTCATCCTAATACTTATTTTTATAATGTTATAAATTTGAATGAGTGTACAAAAATTTAAATGAAGTCAACGTCAAAACTGATGAATTAATTAATGTCTTTGTATCTTTGAGTATAAATATAACATAGCCCAGAAAAGAACATAGGGTATGTTTTATTAATTTTATTCATATATTTTCCTTAATTCAAAATTTCCTTCTTTTTCATACAGAATCAATCGCGATTTTTTAGATAAAATTTAACCAATGTTCTTTATCGTTGGCAAAAAAAAAAAAAAAAAAAAAAAAAAAAATCAAAATCTGGAATAGTTTTTCAATGGCAATAAGTTTCAATTGAGCAATTTTCATTTGAAAAATTAAACTAAGAAAAAATAAAAATGACGTCAGAATTAAAATAAAAATAAATATAGTAGGGTAACATCCCCAGTAATTGGCACTTTAAGAGTTTGTCTTTAAACTTACTTCAATTTTCATTGCAAAAAAATATTTACTTGGAAATATTTTTAAATCAAAGAATGCATATCTGTGCATCTGTTTTGCCCACTAAAAATAAAAAAAAATTAAAAGGTATTTTTATAAAAATATATTTGTAAAAAGTTTCTGAAATCACCAGTAATTGGCACCTAGATCACCAATGAATGACACCTTGTGATCCAGTAATTGGCAGATGTTTATATTAAAAAAAACTACACATTTTGCATTGGGTTCAATCGCTTTAAATGAATTTACTGTAGATGAAGATGCCATATTTCAGGTTTTTGAGAGTAAGAAATCAGCATATTACTCTGAAATGTGAACACTTTAAAACAATACAATATACTTATATTAATACCCAGTAATTATCATGCTGTCCCCAGTAATTGTCATATGAAGCTGTAATGGATTCCAATTATTGATAATATTTCATATTTTCAAATAAAAACAAATGATAAACAAAATTAGTCTATAACTTTAAAAGTACTTCCAAAATAAGTGGTTTAATCTCAAATTACTTGCGAATTCCTTGTAATTGGAATAGGTGCCAATTACTTGGAACTAGCAAATTTGAAGCACCATTAATTGGCATCTATCATTAATTCAGAAATCTAAATATTTGTGTCGAAAATACTTTTACACAATTAAAGTAACCCTTTTTAACTAAACAAAACTGTCGTCAATTAAAATTTAAAATATATTATAAATCAGATAATAATGAATTGAAAAGCATGCCTTCCTTAAGCCAATGAAGAAGCATTTGCAACAAAAATGGCTAATTTGATACAAGCCATAATTGTTTCTCTTTCCTAGGCACTATTATCATCTAGTAGCATAAATCAAAGTTATAATCTTTAACGTAAATGAGCATATAACTGGTATATGGTCTTGCATTTGTTAAAGACTGGATATAAATCTTATTTTAGGGCATGTCTGTAGAATGTGCCAATCACTGGTGCATGCCAATTACTGGGGATATTACCCTACTTTGTTAAATACTAAACACGTAATGTTAAAAGTTCCAAATAAGGTTTTAAATTATTCCCATTCATTTGAAATTTTGTCAATGTATTTCTCAAATTTCTTTTAATTAGCCACCCTTGGCGATCAGTTTGGTGTCCCTTGAACGTATACTGAGCATCAAAACATATTGCTTTTATTCATAATTTATTTTAATTGCTCAATTTTTTGCCAAGTTAGAAGATTTTTTTAGAGAAATAGACACAGATATCATATACGCACCACATTGACGCGATTGCAACAAAATGGAAATTATATGTGCATGACATGGTAACCAGGCTATTGTTATTTAGGTAGTACTTGGTTATCCCATCGACAGGTCCCTAAAATTTTCGCCCTTTTCAACCAATATTTTAAATCAAAAATATTCGCATTAGATTCCTTTAACATCTATTTAGATATATATACGTTTGAAATTATTTTTTTCTAGGAATTTTCACAGTTTCTTTAAGATTTTATCTCAAATTTTAACAGGTTATTTAACTTAACCATAAATATCGAAAAAAGTGAGACAAAATGCTATTGGAAGAATTTAAGTCAATACAGAAAAGAAACAGTCATGGACTATTTTCATTAACACTAGAACCGCGGCGACGGGTCATTTTGACCCGTATCATGTGCAGAGATGTCAATTCGAACCAGAAAACGCTTTATAAAATAAGCTAAATATAAGCTGAGAAAAAATAATTTCAATAAATTACTTAAACAGTTTCAAATGAAAATTCCGGTGAGAAATATTTTTATAAAACTTGAATGAATTTTCCCGCGGTTCTAGTGTTAAGAAAGAGTAAGCACACTTTATACGCAGCTTCATTTTCAATATTAATAAAATATTATAAACCCTTCACAATTGCCCTCCAGTCTTCAATTAAGTAATCTTAAGAATCTTCAAACAGTTTATTTGTTTATAAAGAGCAAAAGTTGATACTTAATGTAACATAAACAGTATAAAAAGATGCATTTCAGCCACAGCTATCTTACGTGGGGCACACATAATTTTAATTGAAGCGTACAAACGACAGCAATAATATGTTTATAAATTTTTTCTTTTACAACGGTAGTTTAAAGTAACACGTTTCTAATTTCTAAAATATTTGCGGATTTGAAAATTCCGGTATCAGTCAATTATTTCATCATTTACGATCAGAATTCTTCTATGCCGGTAAGGGTTAAGTAAAATGTTTGCAACACATGATCCCACAGAAGATGAAATAATCGAAACTGTTACATAAACACAAAAATGTTCAAGCATAAAATAACAAAGGCTTTCAAAGATTTCATAATTTTTTTAACAAGAAATTAATACCATAAACTAAAAAAAAAAAAAAAATATTTGAACACCGAAATGTTGCTTCTACTTACACGAGCAAAATTCAAAATCTACTGTTTTTCTCATTTTAATTGGTGATCAAAATCTTTTACTAAAACAAGAGGTAACTGACTAAATATTTATTTTTAAAAATGTCAAAAATTGTCGTTAAAGAATCAGTAATGTATGTTATTATTTAATAAAGCAATTCCAACTTATAAAATATGCTTATAATATAATGCTTATTAGCACTGTTGAAAATTTAAATTAATTAAAAGTTTACACTTGCTTTGTAAAACGCTTATATTTTATTATAAAAAGAGAAAAAGAAAATTTATTATAAAGTATTCATGGTAAAATGTGTAAACAATGCATTAGTACAAATCCAATGATTTTTAGTTAATTCGGCGATAGTATAGGGGGAACTGGGGGACATTGATACAGCTTTTTTCAAAAAAAATTTTTGGTGTCTAGAAAGCAGAAATTTCAAGTTATTTTTCTATGTGATGTCAGCAAAACCTGTGTAGTGTGTTACAAAAATGTACAATCGTTGTTTTATATATTATTTTTGCATGTAATTTTAAAAAAATAAAAAAAAAGTAATTTGTATCAAAGTGCCCCATCCCCGGGGCAGATTGATACACTTTGAAACGTCTGGGAAAAATGGAGACAAAATAACACCAATGCATATTTTTCACAGAAAAATAGCTAACAAACCATTTTATATATATTTATAGGCATTAAAATCGCACACAATTTATTTGTAAGCGATATTAAAGCAAACAAAATGAAATGTATAATGACCTAATGTTCTGACTGTTCCTTGTATGTTTGTTGGCTGTGGTATCTTTGTCATATCTGGCACTTTAACCCCAGAATTATCTTCTTTCTTAGGAAAGGTGAAAGAATTACGAGCTGTTCTGTTAATAAATCGGTTTACAAACAGAAAATAAAGGATAATTATATTAAAAATTATGTTTATAATATAATTATCATGTACTGTTCTGCAGCTTGTTTCTCTTACTTAACATATCTCATGTCGATAATACTTTTTCCTCTGGAGAATCGATATAAATTTGAGATTTGCCAGGCTGCCGTTCATTTCTTTTGTTAATTCTACTAGCACTAGATACTGCGTAGGTTTGTACGTCTTCGGTTTGTAAAAATACTATAAAGTGTTCTAATATAAAGAAATTAGAACTATTTCACTTCAATAAAAACTAATAGTAGAAATTTTTGACGAAAAATGGTTGAATTAAGGAGTGTATGGTAAAAATAAAAATAAAAGGTACTGAAAAAATGAACTAGAAAAGGATTTAGGTTGTATCAATGTGCCCCGACAAAGACTGTATCATTGTGCCCCATGTAGTCATTTTAAATAAAATGAGTCGCAAATCCAACACATCATAATTTATCTAACAATAATGAATGAGGAACTTATAAAGAGTAGCTTTACTTGCCTGGGAGGATATTCTTTTCGGTTGAAAATACTGAAACAGTTGTATAGTACCATTTAAATTGTACAACTCAAATTTAATTTTGACCTACAAAAATAATTAATCACCCATCCCATTTCATCAAACTATTGAATCATTCCAAAACTTTCTGTATGTAGTTAATTTCACTAGTATCACCTTTTGGAGCTGTTGTGAAACTTCCTGTAATGACCCAGTGTGCTGTACAGGGGGTGTATCAATGTGCCCCAAGTATCAATGTACCCCAGTTCCCCCTACTCTCAATTTTAGTATTTGTAAAATTATGACCTGTGTCCAGCAAAATGAAAATCCTTAAATATTTTTATACATTATTTCCGGAAAAAGTTGAATATAATACTGTAAAACCAACACATTAAAATAGTTTCTAAATATAAAAGAAAAAAATCATTTGCTGAAATGTTACTAAATGCAAGGAACATGCAATACAAATCAAAGTACTTTTTATGCATGGAACATGCAATACAAATCAAAGTACTTTTTATGCATGGAACATGTAATACAAATCAAAGTACTTTTTATATTACATTAAAAAGACAAATTTTATCTTAATTAATATGGAAAATTTAAAATATATTACTTGTACTTTAAAACAGTGCATTTTTTTTTTTTTCAAGCGAAATCAGGGAATGAAAGTACATCACTTTTTTTTCTTTTTAAATAAATTGTTTCTTTTAATCACAATTTTTTAAAAGTGAAATTTTGTCTCTTTTTCTGAATAATTTGATCATAAGTTTGTGAGGCTACGAAATTTGTTCAATCATTTTTATTCAGAAAATGTGATTAAAAGTGTCTTTTTATTTGTTTCAAATTTGTATTTATTCACACCACAAAAATGTCTTCTGCATTTCTACAACATAATCTTGAGTTCCATCGCCATTTGTATGGATGTTGGAACATAATCTGTCTGATTGTGTTACTGTTAGTTACATAAAAAGTTGTTTTGTCTATCCTTTCTTTTTATTTGAATCCCTTGCAGAGTTAATGGAAAACTTGGGATTTTTTTCTTTTTTACATTTCTTGCCAGTGATTGGATATCTATAAGAAATATGCTATTTCAAGTAACATTTTATGAAGCATCAAATTAGAAAAAATGTTGTCATGAGAGAATATTTAGCATTAATACTTATTTCTATGTAAAAGAAGATATTTAAATGTCTGCTGATTTAAATTCTCATCTTGAAACAATTTAAAAATAATTTTTTGCTGCATACTTTTGGAAACAGGCTTGGATTCTAATGACACAAAATTTTTGCAGATTGAATTGCAAATTATCAAGCTGTGATTATGAAAAAAGGGCAGCTTTATTACATAAGTTTTATTTATTTATTTATTTATTGTTCAGAAATGCATCAAAGTAGCAAGTTTAGTTTTTCAGAAACTATCTAATCGAACTGCTTTTTACGTTTTTTCTCTCTATCAGCAAATGAAATAGATTTTTCAGACAATCAAATCGCCTTTTTAAACCAAATTTCTGCGCGAAACAAGAATAACCACTCAGGAAAGGGTGAAGAAAGTCTTTGTCACATCATCAAAATCGCTTATAACTCAATAGGTAATTTATTTCTTTAAAAAATGGAAAATACAATTCGATTCAAAATCGCTTTCATAGTCAGGTTTTCCAGTTTTAAATCTTTCTGTTTAAAAATAAATTTTTATATGCCTGAAGAAATTTTCTGCTTGTTGAGCAGAAATGTTGAGAACAGCCTAGTTTATTATAAAAATTACATTGGCAGACAATGAGGATGCATCTTTAATTAAAAAATGTATATTTAGAAATTATTTTGCTTAAAAGTATATAATTAAACAAATCTGTATACCATGTTATTTCTCTCATTATAATCACTTATTAATACTTTTTAGTCAATTCTCCGGGACTTTTTGAAACATTATTGCCTCTAAATTCTTGTATTTTTAATATATATTTTGACCAACATAATTATCACAAATTCCTCATCAGTTAGCACTGAAAATAGGTACGACATTAATTACGCAATAACATGACACTGTTGGATTCTTTATTGCCTCTGCAGGCAATTTTTATGCAGGTAAATATTAAATGAAATTTTCAATTGTGACATTTTCCGAATATTAAGGCAATAAAAAGAAAAAAAAATCCATAAGAGAAATGTTTCTCAAGAAAAAGAAAAATTTCTGCCATAGGTGCCAACCTGACATCGGTTATCCGTAATACATGCGTTAATTTAACCTTCGTTTAATGAGTTTCGAATCAGAATTTTTTCACAGAAATGAAATAAAGTATGTTCCAGTAACAAACCTGAAATCTATATAATAAAAGCCTAAATCATGTGATTGTCATCAACACTTCCGGGCTTACCCACTTCACTCTTTATATGCTAAACGGCTATTTCGGTTCTTTTATGTTAGGTCTTTAGCGAGAAAAAAAAATAGCGTCGTATTTTCCGGAAATTTATATCTTATTTCTTATACTAATTTTTTTCATACGTGTAAAATTTATTTAATTTAAAGAGGTCATTAATCTATGTTTATATATAGAAACAAAGTAATTTAGATATAAACAAATTTATATGTTTATATGCATACAAATACATATAAACAAAACAAAAACCAAACCAGGTAATAAACCAGGTTTGTTTTAATAGCTATTCACATAATTTGGCAACTATTTCATTTTTTGAAACCCGAATTGCTTATAGCTTTAAAAAAAATACCAAGGCAACTGTAGTGGAATAAAATGTAAATAAATAATTTAATGTAATAATAATAATATAAACTAAAATATTTGCCAAAGATATCATTGGCGTTTTTTTTTTGTCTGACACGGTGACCTGGCACTTGTTGTTTATTTACTGAGAAATTTTCTTTTTTAAAATGACAAAAATTGTTTTGTTCTATATAGTCATTGTATAAAATATAGTTAATTTATTATTATTTCTTTTTCAAATAATAGAAAATAATTTTTAAATATGCGTGTAGCTGGTATTCGAAAATGAAGTTTTCACCAAATTGTTGTGAAAAACATCGCGCCAAACCAACACCGACACATATAGTGTAATAGCGTCGGTGTTGTCCAAACCTGGTGCATATACGACATCTGTGCCAAATATTTCATTTAACCTGGCTATTGTTGTTTATTAATTAAGGAATTTTTTTATTTTATTTTTTATATTGACATAATTGTTTTACTCTGCGTAGTTGTTGTCTGAAATATTGTTTATTTATTATTTCCTTTTTCAAATAATAGAAAATAGTTTAAAAACATATGTATAATTAGTATTTAAAAATAAAGTTTTCACCAACTTCTTAGAAAAAAACATCGCGCCAAATCCAATGCGCATGTGACATCTGTGCCAAATATTTCATTTAAACATCAAACGTTTTCGTTTCTAATTTACGTTCAAATAGACATTTATCCTACGATAACTTCAATATGGAAGAGTTTTATATCCTGTTCTGTTTTTTTTTTTGGCAATTTTTTTTCATTAAATGAATCAATATGGTTGCCTTTGAGGATCCCTTTTTTTACTACTGGAATGGAATTTAACCTTTTGTTTTTTGCATATCTAAAATGTATATACATAAAAATATTTATATAAACATCGTATAATTTTTTAACATATGGCATATATAACGTTTATTAAATAAATATATCTTTATAAATTATTTAAAAATCATGTTTTTCAACCATCTTAAGAAATCTGAAAAATTGCTAAAATGTCTTTTATCTGATAAATTGCTAAAATGTTTAAATGTAAAAATAAAAACCTTTTGTTTTTTGTATATCTAAAATGTATATACATAAAAATATTTACATAAACATCGTATAATTTTTTAACATATGGCATATATAACGTTTACTAAATAAATATATCTTTATAAATGATTTAAAAATCATGTTTTCAATCATCTTGAGAAATCTGATAAATTGCTAAAATGTCGTCTATCTGATAAATTGCTAAAATGTCTCTCTGTCGCCAATTTCGATTTTTTTCGCCAATTGCACCAGCCACAACAGGATATGGAGCTCTTCCTCTTCAATTGAAATTAGGTTGACAACTTATTATCCGACTTTATAAAGAAAACAAACACAAAAGATACATTCACATGAAAAAAAATATTAAACCACGAAGACAATAATTCGCAAAGCATTCCAACAGTGAATGTGGATGGACAATATTCTAATGACGTTGAAAGTAAGTAGTATATGCTAACATGTGTTTACGGTTTGCTTTCACGAGGATTTTATTTTGCCTCCGTTAGCTATATTTCTTTTACGTCATATTTATGTTACATTTATGTCATATTTATGAAATCAGACATAAAATTAATAAATATAAAAATGTACATACTCATTTTTTAATTATTAAATAATGAAAAAAAAATATATAAATGTGTGATTTTCAAATTTAAGTAAATTTCATTATATTAAAAAATTAGGTAAAGTATGTTTAATTTCGATAACTTATGAACAAATCTCAGTTTAAATCTATGGAATTTCACTCATTTTTACAGCTACGGAAATTAAATGATAGTTGTCAAAAGAGACGAAATATATACTAATAACAAAAAATGTATGAAATGTTATCAAGATCACAAAGAATTCTTGATTTCTCTAGAAGAATTTATGAATTTAGGGAAGGATTTACTACTATATAAATTTAAGAATGGAAATAACGTAATGCACTGCTTAGCATATATTTAATGGAGATCAAATTGGTTTCCAGAGGCGTCTAGTTAAATAAAGATTCATGAAATATATTTTCTGGTTTAAAATGATAACTTGGATCAAAGTAATCCAGGTGTTACGGAAGATTAGTTGAAAGTTGGCAGCTATGCTTTGCCTTTATTGAAAATTTTATCATACAAATTACTTATATTATGAAACAAGTGATATATTAAAATAAAAATGGCATAAAATTCCTTTTATTTTACCTGTTTCGTTATGATCTAATGGTGACTTTTTCAAAAACAAAACGATAGAATGGAAAATTTCGCTAAAATAGTTTGAAATTGAAAAATAGCAAACAGAAAAACAAAAATCACGCGAACATAAGCATAGTGAAAGAAATTGGAAAAATAAAGTTTCTGTTAATTAAAGTTGCTTATGATTTGCACGATTTTTGTTTTTCCATTTGCTAGTTTTCAATTTGAAATTATGTTAGCGAAAATTTCCTTTTTATCGTTTTGTTTTAGAAAAAGGTGCCGTCAGAGCATACGAAACATGTAAAATAATAGGTATTCTTTGCGATTTTCATTTTAATGTATCACTTGTAGCATAATATAAGTAATTTGATATTTTAAAGAGATGTTTCATATTATATATAATTTTATCATTCTGTTGAATTATCGTATGAATATAATTGAAAACGCTGTTTGCAATATTCATTATGAGAGATATAAAGAATTTAATTACATAATTTATAAGTCTTGTGTGAAAACACTAATATTCATATTTGCAGTAGTTTGTGATATGCGAGTAGTTCAAATTGCAGTATCAAGTGTATGTACAAAGAGTCATTTTCATGCTTACATTTTATTTTCTTATTACAGGGTATGCAAAAAGTGGAATGCGTTGACGAAGAATCCAGCTCTCTGGAGATGTGTGAACGTGAAAATTTTCTGGTCAGCCGACAAAGAAAATGACGCTGAATCCTTCAAGTCTTTCATCGATGGGTTGCCCTCGTGTGCAACATTCATCCGGTTAGATTTTGAGAAACGTGGGTATTTTATGGATCATTGTGAATATTTGGATTTTGAGAAACTTTGTATGAAGCTGCACCACAACTATCCTCAAGTGGAAGCATTAATTTTAACACGTTGTAGCATATCAACCATTGTTCTCGAAGTTATGAATTTCTGCACTCAGTTTTTACAGGGTCTAAAGAAGTTAGTGCTTCATTCTTGCGTGTTTAGAGAATATTCTGCAATGGCAGAACTTAAAGATAACTCGAATATCGAAGTTTTAGATCTTAATCGTTGTGGTAATCTGCTTTCGAGTAAGATACAATTCTCAAAATTTCTTTCTTTGAAGGAGTTGCGTTTAGCTCAAACAAACGTCGAAGATTCCTGGTTTGTAGGTGATACTTCTCTTTTGAACCAGTTACGCGTGTTGGATCTGGGAGGGACATGGATTACTGATAGCACTTTTCTGGCGATACAGAGACATGGGCAAAATCTCAAAGAATTATATTTGTGCGACTTAGGTCTGGGAGACGATGATTTAAATTTCAATATTCCTCATTTGAAGACAATCTGCCTCGGTCAAACTTTCGTGACAGGTGACGGTCTTGTTTCCCTCGTCCAGTCGTGTCCATCTCTGGTCACTGTCTATGTCAATGAAGGTGTGGATGAAGATTTTGCAGAACATCCTTTTGTCGTTGCCAACACGTGCAAATCAGGAATTGTAAAAAGCATTGGTTTTCTTCATAACCATACTGTAGATTATTCGGATAATTAATTGTATGTTATTGTAATATATTTGCGAAATTGCATTCTAAAATAAATTTTAAACTATTGTGCATTCATGTGTTTTATTTTGTCAAAATTTATAAATTCTGAGACTAAAAGGGTAAAAGAAAACAATGAAACAAATTAATATTGACTATCTCTACTTTCGATTTTGAATGTTTAATAGAATGTGCTTCAAATAATTTTTAACACATTTTTTCAATTCAGACATTGTATGTTTTTATTTATCTTTGTGATTGATTATTAATGATTTTCTAATCCGTTTAAAACACCAAACTGTAAAATATTTTATAAAACAGTTTACCTTTCTGTAGGCACATAACAGTTTTTCATCTTTTGGAATTTCAATATGAATATATGAAAAACTTATGCGTGGGTGTTAAAAAAATGATTTTAGTTCCTGCTTATCACTATTATCCTTATTCAGAATAATACGAAATTGAAAGATTCAAACAAATAAAAAGGATTTATCAATCTATGTCAAGATTTAGGTTATATTGCTTATAAAAATTCATTTCTAAAAATATGAAGCAAACTTTCTTCTAAAATTAAATTGACATTTTTCTTCATTGTCCTCATTAAACAATAAATTCATTAAAATGCATACAGGCAAGAAAATTAATCCTGACATATTCCAATGCCAAGGATTTATCCCCCTCCCCCCTTTTGTTTTTACTTACGCATCATATGTAGTATAGGGTGAATCTTTTTGAGGGATAAATCTAAAACCGTTTTGAATATCGAAAAAAAGTTTTGACTGATTGACACGTTAGACACCGGAAATTAAAACAAATTGGAGTTCGTTTATCGGTAAATGGTCTATCTGCCGAACAAATTGAGATAGAGATTTAAAATGCAATGTGTACTTAGTATGCAATGGTGGGAAGAAGGCTAATGAATATCAGTAACTTCGATGATGAACCGCCGCGCCATTTTCGTCTATGACCCCTACTTACATCCCGAGCAGTTCAACTTTCTTGCGCGAAACGTCAAAATTCTTTACTTACGACTCGTCTGTGTTCGACTCTAAATAAAAAAGTAAAAAAAAAAAAAAGACAAAAATTGACAGCAGACAAATTTAAAACAGAAATTAAACAAATTAAAGACACTGAAAAACGGTTAGTGGGCGGTGGGGCAATGAAACTAGCGATCGCCCTGACTTACATCGCGAATATATTTGTCTTATGTAGATTTTGTATGTCATGTTTGAATTCAAACATATAAAGTTCAATTGATAGAACTTTTTATTTCTGTGAGTTGTTCGTTTATAAAATATTTTCTGTATATGGGTCGCCCAAGTGAAAGTGGCATTGTTGTAATAACTCCGCCAGTTGAAGAGAAACATGACAGCGAATGCTCCTACGGAGGTTTCAGAGTTCTGCGATTCAACCAAATGTGTGTGTGATAGCGTGTTAAAAGACACCGTTTCTATCATGGACTCTCAAAACGGTGTCAACACGCACGGTCGCGCAGTTTTTAACAACGGAAAGTGTGAGTGGTAATGAAATCTATCATCGAGTACAAAATGTGTACGGCATGGTGTGTATGTCAGGCAGATCAAAACATAAATAAATTCAATAATGTAGTGATTTTTGCAATGGAAGAAGACCACATATGGTTAACCAGGTCACGATTGGTCGTCAGTTCTGCTTCTGATACTGTGAAAATCCCTACACCACCGGAATACCGATCTACGTGACGTACACTCCGTGACATACACATTTTTAGTCTTCGACGATAGATTTCACTATCACTCCTTTTTTTCGCTGTTAAAAATTGCACAATCGCGCGTTGACGGCGTTTGGAGGCATCCACGATGTGAACGATGCCTTTTAACGTGCTCTTACTCTATCCTACATGCATCTGGCCTTCCGAAAGAGCATGCACAGTCTCCCTCTTCTTCAAATGGCGGAGTTATTAGTGCGATGCTATTTTCACTTGGGCGATATTTATATCATTAAATTAGACTACTGTGTATTTTCAAAATATGAGATAATCAAAATCCCTGGATGTGAGATTCCTTTTTCAATGTACGTCTTTGTCTATTCTTACTAAAAAGTACATTTTTTGTGATGTTATTTCTTAATGCGTCAATGAATGCTACAATTGTTATTGATGTGTAGTTTGTATGTTTATATATTATGAAAGAAATAGCTTAACTTAATATTTTTTTACCTTTACACTGTATTTGTTTGCATATTTTGTAAATAAACAAATTCGTTAAACAAATAAGCATGTGTAAAACATTTTCTGTGGTTATTTATATTTTTACTATTATTTTTTTGTCTTTGCACTAACAAATGCAAAAATTTCACAATTGTAAGCATCTTTAATTATAATCCCTAGTGTGTTATTTTTAATATTAACCCTTAAATTCCTAGTTTTTAAAAAATCCATTTAATTTTTTTTTTTTCTCGGCTTTCATTTTTTAAATAAAAAAATGGGAAAAATGTTTTAAAAATTGTATTCTATCTTAAGGCCCCGCTATAGTCACTGAAAAGACGCGATGAGAATGTATAGTCTATGGGAGCGTCCTTTTCAAATATCTCGCTCAAATTTTAATATTTTTACATTATTTTGTTTGCATAAGACAGCTGAGGGTGATCTACAACAGGCCTAGTTTTTACTCTTTCGATTTTGCTTATATATTTTTTATATTATGATAGTTTCTATTTCAGAACCGGTTTTGAAAATTTAAGTATATTTTAAAAAGAAATCTGAAACCAAAATTGTAAAAGTAAAAACTAGGCCGGTTATAGATCGTCCTCAACTATCCTATACAAAAAAATCACGTCAAAATATTACAATTTGAACGAGGTATTTGAAAATAACGCTCTCGTGGACTTATTACCATCCGGGTCTTTTTCTGTGACTAGTGTTGCACCTTAAAGGAGTTTGAGGCACAGTAATCTAAGTTTAAAAAAAAATTATTGCATTAAAAATTTCTCTTTTTTTATGCTTATAATTATGTTAAAATGCTGTTTCAATCTTAATTAGAAGAGGAAATGGTAAAGTTTTCCCTTTTGTTTGTTTTCAAAATCTAGCTTTTAACACATGATTGTCATGAAATGACTTCTTCTGAAAATGCGTTTTCCATTACGACGAATTTTTTCACAATTTCTCGAATTTAAATCATTATAACTCAAGAACCCTTAAGGGGGCTCAGGGGTTGATCGATACGGAAAAACACGTAAACAGAGCTCTTCCTTCGAGTCCATATAAAAACAGAAGTATTCAATGTAATTAATTTAAACTTTCTGATATTTTAAAGCAATGTTCAGAATTGCCAAGTTCTGAAAGCTAAAAATCAGGAGATTTTGTTTTAGAAATCAGGAGATATTTTTGTCTATGAAAACTTAAGAATTTAATCATATTATGTTTTCACATATTTTTAATTTGACTAAATATTATAAAAAAGGGGGCATTTTGTTACTCATAAACTTGTGTAAAAGCTATAGTAAAGATCATAAGTAAGTCTTAATCGAGACATATTATTGATAATGCAGCAGATGATCACAGTAACAGTAACAAATCTTAAAGATTCGTCATTTATAATGAATCCGAATGTAGTTTATCGCATAAAATACTACTGTTCAATCAAACTAAAGAACAACTATGCCTGTACTAGAGTTTTCGTCACTGAGTCACAACATATTTTATTGTAAAATAACAGAATATTTTAAAAATGTGAAAAATCAGGTGAAATATGTCAAAAATCAGGAGTATGGAGAAACATCCGAAATCAGGAGACTTGGCAAGTTTGAATGTTTGTAGTCTTATAAAATTATAAAATGAAGTACTTCAATGTAATATAATAAGAAATATAATAAAATTTAGGTAACACAATTTTCGAAAAAAAAAAAAATTATTTGTTATATCACTAACACCAAGATATCTTAACATTGAATTGGCATAAGAACCTAATTTTTGCTTTAAAATGATCCGGAAACTTTACTCTATAGAATGAATTAAGGATATAACTATCACTCAAAAACAACATTATTAAAAAAAACTCTAAAATTTGAAAATTAAAAAAAAACTCTTAAAAAATACAACTTCTTTTTTCAATAAAAATAATCAAAATATTAAACTATCTAAACTATATTAATTCATTCTATAGATAATGAGGTTATATATATGCAAAAAAAAAAAAAAATTAAGCCATTCCATCGAATAGTTTTTTAAAAATCTTGGTGTTAGTCATCAAAAATCAAGTTTTAAGAAAACGCGAATTAAAGTTGAAATTATATGGGTGCGGCATTGAAAATGTTGATACATAAATGCTTATAACTCCGTTAAAAATACAAATATTTTTGTGCGGTTTTTTGCTTTGAGTTAAGAATTAATTGTATAATAAAACTAGATCGTAAAAAAATAAATTTTTTGAAAAGTTTGAGCCCCCTCAAGGATAAATGCTTCAAACTTGGAACACGTCTTTCTTTTTTCATTGTTTAACTTCAATTTTGATTCAGAAAATTTGAAAAAAAAAATTTACTTTTGAAATTATGATTTTTTAAATAAAAGTTACATTTTTAAAAAATTTTTACTTTAAATATTTACATTTTTTATTAATGTTTTTTCAAAATACTGAATCAAAATTACAATTTAGATATTTCTAATTATGAATTGGACAATTGCACCATAAATTATACTAAAAATATGTATTAAAGTAAATACTATTACTAAATGGTACACTTATAAAAAGACTATATTTAAAATGCACTTAACGTTTCATTCGTTTCTACGAGCGTCGTCAGGATACAATTAGTATTATTATACATTGGTGAAACTAAACGAAATTTTTCAAAGAGATTTAAAGAGCACAAAAGAGATATTGCACAATCAAAACTGAGTACTGCAAGATTATATTCTTCAAATGAAAGGAGCAAAATTAATTTGAATGAAGCTAAAATTACAATTCCATGCAAAAATCCATATCTCGATAAAACTTTACAATCCATTAAAATTATTGAGCTCGAGCTGCGAGCTTGTAACGATCATTTATCATACTCCGTTCATAAAATCTGGCACAATATACTAAAATTAATTAAACAGTTTATGCACTCTCATCTCAACTCAACTGTGCTCGTGGACGTATGTGTTTACATTTTGAAACTTTAAATTACATTTAACATCTTTATATTGTATCCTGACGACATTCGTAGAAACGAATGAAACGTTAAGTGTGCTTTAAATATATTCTTTATAAGTGTACCATTTAATAATGTCTATTTATTTTAGTAGATATTTTTAGATATTTCTGTTTACTTAAGGGTGTATTTCGATTCAAACTGCTTATTTTCCGATTTATTTTTTAATTCATTTTTGCTCTCAAATGCACCAAACTCTCAAAATCTCTTATTTGGAAAGTACACAAGGTGCCGTGATGGTCGATTCTTTGATAAATGCAGAAAATATTGTAAAAAAAGCAATCAAAAACGGCATTTTGAACCAATTTTTCCGAAGCGAGAGATCTGTGAACGAAAAAAGGGGTCATACTGATAAGGTAATTGTTTATAAATCAAATTCTAATGAATTGAGCGTAAAAATACATCACACGGCACCTCATACGCCCCTTCAAAAATCACCCTCGGCAAGTTTCATGTGTGTCTCCTTTTAAAAATGTGTCTGAAATTGTATCGGAAAATTTCGAGCTGTTGAAGGTGGAAAAGCGTTTTTTCGAATACACCCTTAAGGTTGCATTCGGAAAAATAATTTTTCTTCTCAACAGCTCGAAATTTTCCGATACAATTACAGATTCATTTTTAAAGGTAGAGACATCAAACTTTCTGAGCGGACTTTTCAAGAGACTTATTAGATGCTGTGTGATTTTCCTGTTTTGCTCAATTCATTATATTTTGATTTATTAAAAAAATATTTTCTGAGTATGAATCTTTTTTTCGTTCCCAGATATCGCGCTTCAGAAAATTCGGTTCAAAACACCGTTTTTGACAGCTTTTTTTTTGCAATACTTCCTGCATTTATCAAAAAACCGACAAACACGGCACCTTGAGTAGTTTCTAAAATTAGAGAATCTGGATGCGTTTGAGAGCAAAAGTGGATTTAAAAATAAATTAGAAAATGAGCTGTTCGGATTGCAGTACATCCTTAAATGTAGAGAATTTGAAAATCTACAAATAATAATTTGAGTTAGCAACGATTTTAATTTACCCCACTTTTTCAATGAATTTAAAAATTTAAAAATGTTTTAAAAAGTTATGGCAAGTTTTATCAAAAGATTTCGTACATAAATGATATGGTTAACAATCACAAAAAATTCACAATTTGAACTCAATGAAAAAAATTATTTTCTGATCTCCTTAAGGGGCTATGTCAGTCAACTGAAGAGACTCCTTTGCTAATGCTAATCCTATGGAAGAAATTTATAAAGATATCTCGGACGAATTTTTATAATTTTTAATGACTTTTTTTTTTTTTTTTTTTTTTTTTTCATTGT
This sequence comes from Maratus speculifer, assembly GCA_964019185.1. Lineage (NCBI taxonomy): Eukaryota > Metazoa > Arthropoda > Arachnida > Araneae > Salticidae > Maratus > Maratus speculifer. The sequence continues at coordinate 13,015,373 of OZ025301.1, read as the reverse complement.
ATAGTTGAATGGATCTGAATGCAGATCGTTTTCAACTTTTTTCGATTTTGATTGCATGTATATTTTAAGAGGGTGGTTTCGCTTTCCAAACCGGTTCCGAAAACGAAAGAGTCCTTAAAAAGCATAAAATTTCGTTAAAAGTGTGTTGCGCGAATCTTGTTTAAATTATATAGTCCTAGAGCCGACCGCACAAAACCCTAAGTCATCGAGCACAAGTAAAAATCCTTTATTTTAGGGAATAGTAGTAATAGGGGAATCTAATCACCCATGTCTGCCGGAAGCGAAGGGGTGCATAAGGCAAAAATTCTTACCACTAGTGGTTGATTCGTACGTTTAACATTCTGTTTGCCGTGCAATTAAAAGTATGAAAACACGGAAAACTGGGTGTAGGAAAATACAGGGCTAAGAATACGAGTCAACCACTAGTGGTATTCATTTTTGACTTATGCACCCCTTCGCTTCCGGCAGACATGGATCATTAGATTCCCCTATTACTACTCTCCCTAAAAATAAAGGATTTTTACTTGTGCTCGATGACTTAGGGTTTTGTGCGGTCGGCTCTTGGGCTATTAGGTGGGATAAAATGTATACCACCGCTTCTCAAGGGGCTAAGAGTTACATTTTATGGAGACATCTAAAGATTATTAAAAGACCTTAAACAGTGACATTCAATCCTGTGAATCTTTATTCATTTTTTTTTTGTTTCAATTGAACTTTTTTCAAAGTAGATTTTTTTTAGTACAAAATACTTCTTCTTCCTACCGGATGTCCCAAAAATGACTGATGGATTTTAAAATTCAATAACTTGCAAACGGTGACAGCCCTTTAAAAAATTTTTGCAGGAGGGTTATGTATAATGTCAGGAGTTTTTTTTTTTTTCTTTTTTTACCGTAATTTGTGATTTTAGTTCGAATTTCAAACAATAGATGGCGCTGACGGCAATTGAAGCCCAGATCGACGCCGAAACTAACCTCACTCAGCACTGATCACCTGGCCTTCAATTACCGTCAGTGCCATCTGTTGTTTGAAATTCGAACTAAAATCACAAATTACGGTAAAAAAACTCTTGACATTATACATAACCCTCATGCAAAAAATTTTTAAATAGCTGTCACCGTTTGCAAGTTATTGAATTTTAAAATCCATCAGTCATTTTTGGGACACCCGGTATGTGCCATTCTCTTGACTTCACTCGTTAATCAGTTTATTGGCACAAAATCTTTATTTATTAAAAAAAAAAAAAAAACTTTTAAAATATTTCCGCCATGGCACTTCTATTCTTTAGATGGGGAAAAGATCAATAAACAAAGAAAAGAACATATGTCATATTCGCCCCACAATTGCACGTGATTTTACCCCCGCCAATTTGGCGAATATTTTGTTTTTGAATATAAGTTACAAATTGCATGCAATAACAGTATGTGATTTTTTTATTGAAATAGATATAAAAAAATAACATGAAAAAAATTAAAGAGGTTCTAGTATTTTAAAAAAGGAAATAATAAATAAATGATAGTTTGATATAAATAATTATTGATACAATGTATAATAAAAATAATTTAAAAAAGTGAAAAATATCAATAAATAAACACGAATTTAATAAAGAAAAGGAAATAATAAATAAACATAAATAATAAACTTAATAAATAACGAACATCTAACAGTGAGTCGTAAATATTAAAACTTATAGCTATACTGAATCTATGCAGTTGCCAAATTTAATCAGTACATTTCACTGAAATCTTTTAATTTTTCCATTTTATTTCCCTAACGATTGCTGTCAACTTATTGAACATCTCTTTGGCACAGATGTGCAGTTCCAAATTGGCAGGGGAAAAACACGCGCAGTTGTGGTGCGTATATGACATCTGTGCCTAAAGAAAAAGCCTATTCATAGATTTATTTTTCCTCACACAATCAGCGGAATGTTAGCCAAGAAAATGTGTTCACAGCAAAACGTATAACCAGTCGTCGGATGTCATCGTAATACTTACCCATCATGGATATGTATACTATAAATTGCAATTCCAAATTAAAATTTTAACGTACATTTAAATATTTTTAATAGAGATAGTAATTTTCTATTGATGAATTGCGGGTATTACTCACTATTAAATCAGTTTGATTATGTTAAAATAATAGTATATCTACGTACCCATCTTTATATGGAGTTCCTTTACCTGCGGTTTATTCTGTCGAGCTAAATGGTCGTCTAAATGACATACCAGATGTTATGATCAATAAGGTTATCAGAGCGAGAAATGCCCGCCGGTTATTGCCCAGTTAGCTTAAAACTGTAAAGCAGCCTTGTAAGCCAATGATCTGGGTTCGATACTCGTCCTGGGCAAGTTTTCACTCAGTTGGAAATATTCAATTCGTATCACAAATTTATCATTCATTTTGATTGTGTTAAAATAATACTTTGATTTGATTTGATCAATTGATATTCTGTGCATAGTTACTATTATTTTATTATAGAAAATTGTAAGGAGAAAATAACAGGAAATAAAATCAAATGAAGAAAAATTTGCCTTTCATATACACTCAAACCTCGTTAACATGAACATGCTTAACGTGAATTACTTTTAACATGATCTGTTTTCACAGTCCCTTTTAAATGACGAATACAAATATTTGATACTGATAACACGAAGTACTGTTAACATGAACAAAATTTTGATTCCCATTGAGATTCATGTTAACGAGGTTCGACTGAACTTTTTTCCATTCTAGAGATCTCTGTTCGCAAACCCCCGTTTAAGCTCTGTTAATTTGATCTGCTTTAAAAAGGATTACGGAAAATTGTATTGTCCTGTGTCTAGATCTTGCTGCTGCAAAATTCTTTTAATGGAACGATTTTAACACTAAACTTTAACACTAAAACAATTTTTCAAATTCAAAACTGTCAGCTTCAGTGTTTTTTAATTTCTTTTTTAATATTTTTCTAGGCAGTATTTCCTTATTATTAGTTAAGAGACTCCAGTGGGGAAAAAAAATCATCTACAGCTGGAGTGACAGCGTTAGTTACTTTTCATTGGAATAGAGAGAGAAAAAAAGTGTATAAAAATGAATAAGTTCAACGGAAAAGAAAACATTTGCCGAAACCTGAAAACAGACAGTATCAGTCTTTCGAAACTTTGCTTCATACAGTGCTCAGCAAAAGTTTAGACAATGATCGATTACGCTTCTATTTTCAGAAGTATGTACCGAATGTTTGTAATTTATCTGTCATATATTACTTGTGACTTATCCTTTATTCACACACAATAAATTTTGAATTTTACCTTTTACATAAAATATAATCACAAAAAAAAAAAAAAATAGCATTGTGGCAAAAGTATAGACAATTTGTATATTTACAGAAAAATAACTACAAATTAAAATCGAGTTGCACCCACAATGTTTGCAGTTAGTGCAAGAATGTGACTTTTCATCGAAAAAACTAAATGCTGCGTCACTTGGGTGTCTATTTTGTACCAAACATGTTCAACAGTAGCTCGAATCTCATTAAAAGAAAAGTATAGCAAAAATTTGCATAAACATTACGACATATGATGTTACAAAAGTTTTCGATTGGGTTCGGATCAGAACTACACGTCTGCCAGTTGAGATTAATAGTATTTTCAGAGCTAAACGAAGTTCTTCCTTTGTATGCAACATGCATAGATGCAAAAAATCCATACTTTAAATCAGCAAAAAGTTCCCCAAATGACTAAAAATTCATCTCCAACGTGTGTACGTAGTCTTGCGTTGCTTGGCAACCAATGAATAACTCCACAGATACCCGAGCATTAAAGCAAAATGAGGACCAAATCATTTAAAAGTCACCTTCTTTTTGTCGACTTAAGAAAGTTCCAGGATCTTTACTTAAGTCATTCCAATAGTATGCGCACTTTTTGGGGCCATTCAAATTCCACTTTTTTTTCGTTACTGAATATCATAGCATACCATTTGGGTCCATATGACGTATGTTTGCAAGTTCACTGCATTCTCGCCAATTTATAACGATATTTTAAAGCTGATTGTTTTATCATTTTCATGTAAATTGATTTACCTGTTTCTTTAATTCATCTACGAATCATTTTCGTCGACACAGAAAGTCTTGACTTACTTTTAATGTGATTAGCAATCATTACTTGTGTAAATGTCGGTTTCTGGATCCTTTATCATCTCATTTTCTCGTCACACAAGGTCTTCCAGATTATGTTTTGTTTTGAAGGAGTCATTCTTAGACTATATACTTCATAGACAGGCCACTTTGGACGATTCAATGCTGCTAAAATTTCTGCAACTGTCATCCCTTTCCATTTCAGCTTTCCTACTTCAATTACCTTACCTAATTGAATATTTTTAGCTCGCGGCATCTTCACTAACTGATGATATATCGAGGTATAATAACAGACATGTGACATCATAACTTGGAAATTTACATTTTTCCATGAACAGTTCGCAAAAAATTAAGTGTCTAAACTTTTGCAATATGCAAATTTTACTTTTTTCCGTTAAATTAAGTATTATCTTATATTATAACCATTATTTTTACTCTACATTGTTTAAAATGTATTTGAAAATAAGTATAGCCATTTGTAAAACTCACGTGTTCGTATTTTTTATTTAAAAGTTAAAAAACACCAGTGTCTAAACTTTTGCTGAGCACTGCATTAGCTAAATTAAATAAGCTATCAAATTATACAAATAACTACTTAGACGTTGCAAAAATATAGTTATTCTTTACTTATATTACCTGAGATCTTTCGAATGCCCACGCATTCAAAGGATCATAAAAGAAGATAGTTGATTTTTTAATCAACTATCTAATAATTATTATAATTATTAGTAATTATACTATATAAATTTAATATCAACTATCTAATAATAATTATTAGATTGTTGATTTTCTAATCAACTATCTAATAGTTATCAGTAATTATACTACATAAAATTAGTATGAACTATCTAATAATAATTATTAAATAGTTGCTTTTTTAATCAACAATCTTCTTTTATGTTCCTTTGATAATGAATGCGTGGGCATTCGAAAGATCTCAGGTAAAGTAAATAAATAATATCTATATTTTTGCAACACCTTTTAAATAGTTATTTGTATAACTTGATTTAATAACAAGGCGTAAATTGCCACCAAAGACTCATTAAATAAGCTAATGTGACCTAAAACAAATACCTAAAACGAATAAATGAAAACTTTTTTCAATTTAGAAAACTTCCAACTTCTATTGCCTTTGAATCTAAAGCCATGAAAAATGATTTCCCTTTCATATATTAACATTTGTATCTGGACTAGTTTGAAAGCAATAATAACTAGCACTCTTTTTGATACAACCAGAATTGGAAAACATCTACATTGATATTTGATAATTCCTGCTTCACAGTTATTGTCGCAAGAAATTGTTTGAAAATACCATGAATAATTAAAATTTTCAAGAATTCATAACTTATTGTCATTAATGATGCTCAAGTATTCACTTAAGGCTCCTGTCCATGGCCAACGAAGTGCTTGCGGGCTAAAGCTATTTCTATGGTGAGGTTATTTTCTAATGTCTGGTTTCCATTTTGAACAAATAAATGAATAAATAAATAATAAAAATATAAAAATGTAAAACAGATATTAGAAAGTAACCCATCCATAGGATTGGCATTAACTCGTGGGCGCTTCGTCGGCCAGGGAGAGGAGCCTTAAACTTTGGCCTTTTCATTTATATTCACTAATAGTGTTTTTTTTTTTCAAAATTATATTTCTGTAAATGAAAAAGGAACTTCAAAAATAATCTTCAAAAAGTATTTCTCTGATCACATCTGAAATGAAAAACATTATTTGGAGCATTATCTGTTTGTTATTCATTTCTATTAAAAAAGAGGGGATAAGAAGTGCTGGAGTTTGTTTTTTTTTTAACCAACGCTATTCAGAGCCGCCGGTAGCTCGTTTTAATAACTGGAATGACACAAACTTTCACAACTGGACTAATAACACCATGGGAAAAAAGATTCCAACAAGAAATATATAAATAGTTCTAATCACCACCGATAGGGGGAAATTTAGCGCTGTACATGGAAAGAAAACACCAGAAACAGACAAAATTAATAATTTGGATAAAATGGCTTGTTTTATTCATCCTATTACTTACCCATCATACGTAGTATAGGGTAAATCTTGCAATCGTTTTGAAAATCGAAAAAATTTTTTTGACGGATTTACACGTTTTAGATAGTGGAGATTCCGGAAAACATATTTTTAGAAAAAAAATTTTGCCGTCCGTCTGTCTGTCTGTAAATGCTCTGTCTCCCGAACAAATTGAGATAGAGACTTGAAATTTTGTATGTAGTTAGTATGTAAGAATGAGACGAAGCTTATTTAATATCAGCAACCTCGATTATCCGGAACTATTTTTTTCGGACTCTCGAAAAATTCGTTCTGATGAAAGGTATATAAAAATTTTCGAATTTTTTTTTGTTCTAAAGAATGGACGTAAAAGGCAATAAAATAACACACATTTTGCATATAAAACGAAATCGATCGGATTATTAGTTGCCGAGATATTTGTAATCCTGTTTTTCACATTCTTCGATTTTTCATGACCCTGTATTTCATTAAAATTTCAATTCAGAGGTATATTTTAATTGGAAATAAGACGCTTAATCCGACGCAGTTAATTGTTAGTTAATAGAATTATTATTTTTGGAGTTATAAGGATGTTTCTTTTACGCAGTTTGGTACTACTTGAGTAGTTTGGCGTTTTATATAATTTGTCGAAATTGGTACATCAGCAGTTCTTTAATATAGCATTACTACAGGTATATTAACAACATTTAAATTTTGTTTATGAATTGCAATGCATTGTATAAATAGTTTTCACATGTTTTATTTTCATATACATATCCATGATGGGTAAGTATTACGGTAGCCCCCAACGACTAGTTTTCTTTCCCGATGAGGACATTCCGTGTGAAAACCGTTCTCTTACATCACACCTTGCATTCTTTGTACAACATTTTCGACGGTTGAGCTTAGCATGTCATATGGAATAACCCTTACTGGTGATTGGAAGTATTTTTTTTCCTTGGAATCATTTTCCCTTTGGATTCGTGAATTCCCTTATAAATTTTAAAGAAGTTCCGGTTATTAAAATTAGCTGCTGAGAGCCCTAAATAGCGCCAGTTTAAAATAAAACACTCTGTATTATTGTAACAGTTGATTTCCAGTTTCAGCAGTGTATTTTCAGCCTCTGATGTTAGAAAAATCTCCTGTCATAATTACTGTCTGTTCTCAATTTCGGGTTATTAAAATCAAGTTCCGGTTATTAAAATTAGCTGCTGAGAGCTCTAAATAGCGTCATTTTAAAATAAAACACCCTGTATTATTGTAACAGTTGATTTCCAGTTTCAGCAGTGTATTTTCAGCCTCTGATGTTAGAAAAATCTCCTGTCATAATTACTGTCTGTTCTCAATTTCTCCTGCACTGTTAAAAATTTTGTCCCAGTCTGAACCAGGTTTTGGTGCTTTATAGCTGCCACAGTAAGCTTGTGAAATATTGAGCCAATCTTTGGGAGCTCCTGTTGAAGCATAGTTCCAACAGTTAGAACGGGGTTGGAATAGGTTATGCTGGCGGCTACAGAGCACCAAAGTTTGGTTCAGACTACACTGTAAAAAAAAAGCGTCGATCTACTAAAAAAATTTTAGTGATCCTTGCAATTGCTAAAAAATTTTTTGTAATTTTACTCGGTTACAAGAAAATCTGTAAGAATTACTAGAAAAAAGCTAGCAATGAATAGAGTTAACAGTTTTATATTTTTAATAGCTATTACTAAAACTCACTTGGTGTGGTCGTGATAGCCTAGTGGTCATAGCACCGAACTCTAGGTTGAAAGTTCCCGGGTTCGATGTGGGATACCATCAAATACGCACTGAATGTATGCAGTGTAAGTACTCGTTAAATAAAGGGTTTGTGAAAATCCTGTAGAGCAATGTTTGGTGCTGCCATCTATTGCGGCTTTGCCAAAAATCTTCCTCTTCAGAAGTCTGTCTTCTTACCCACTGGATGCAGCTCGAAGGAAGCTCTTGTCCTTCGGGCACACGTAAGGGTTACTAAAAATAATTTTGGAGCTATTACTAAAATTTGCTTGGTGGCTCTTACTAAAACGTTTTAAGTTAGTTATACAAAAAATTCTTTTGTTCAGTTTACAAAAGAAATGTTTGTTTCACTTGCAAAAAAAAAAAAAAAGTTTGTAACGGTTACTAAAAAATTCTGTGGAATACAAATTCACTAAAAAAATTTTAGTAAGCTCTTAATTTTTTTTACAGTTGTTCCATGTAGGCAGACGATACCGTGCTACCTATAATTAAAATCTCAGTGTCCAGAAAGTGAAAAGAAGTGAAGTGTTTTTTATATTATTATTCTAAAGTTGTGTTTGAGAAATGTGCAGACGATAATGCAGCAGTGAGCTGCGAGTGAGTGTTATTCTTTTAATAAAGTGTTTTTTAATATAATCAGTGCCTATGGAATAATTTGTGTAATGTGTGCATTAATTTTACATGGTCCGACGTTCCGGGAGGTGAAAATAATTATTTATTTGAGTGAATAATCTTCGAATTAACTATGTGCTGATGTTATGTTAAGAGTTCTATTAAAGATCTGTCCACGTTGAACATGAGAGTCTTCGAATAATATTCTGCTTAAATTAGTAAAGTGTTGTGCTCAAATAATGGAAGTGTTGTGTTTAAGACGATATTGTTTTAAGAGTTAATGAATATTTTGAGAAATTTTGTTTTGATACCGATCGCTGGAAATTTTTTTTGGAACTATGTTTTTTGGAAGCAGTCAGAAGTTTAGATGCTGTTCTTCATATTTCGTGAAAATTTTCTTTGAAATGACTTTGCCAATTAAAAATAAAGAAGTCATATGTTGCTTAAATCTGAAGATGAATTGTTTAAATTATTGTGTGATTAAGATAGAGACAAATAAGTTGGCCTTTTGTGTATTCAGTGGACTTTTTGCATATTGAGAGAATAAAGTTTTCAGTCTGTTTTCCTGGGATGTGATAAGATGAACTGTGCTGATTTTTTAAAAAAGTTTATCGCCTCTAGAGAGACAGTGCTGGTTTTATTTTATTAGTGTGAAGAACGACGATAAGACCTGAGTATGGTCTGCATCCTAAAGATTGGAGTTTATGCATTTTTGTCGTGAATGTCATGGTGCAGCAAGTGAAGTGTGTGAGTAGTATGAAAGTTTGATTGCCCTGAATGCTCACAAGAACCTTTCAGCTTTGTGTTTCTTGAACTGTGCTCTACATAGCCTGTGACGACTTTGCCCAGTTGGACTTTTTGCTGTGATGCCTTATGGTGCCTGAGAGGACTTCATCATGATGAGTTTTTTCCTGATGAGTTTTGAGTTCATGAACTGTGATCTACACTGCTTGAAATGAGTTTATGAGTGAGCTTTTGTTCCAAGGATCATGGACTTAGTTGTGACAGACTGTATCCTGCATACCTTCAAGAGCTCTGATAAACTGGGAATCTACTTGGCCATGACGTTTTTGCATATTTTCTCGACAGAACTACAGGTTCTGGTACTTTGTGTGATGGAGGACTTCTGCAGTAAAAGTGAAATTTTTAAAATTCTTTTATTGAAAATGAAATGATTTTCTTTAGTTTAATAGAAAATAATTAAATGGATAAATTTTTAAGTAGTTTATGTGAAAAATATTATATAGAGATATTTATTAAAAATGAAGTGTTAAAAACTTAATAGTTTTGCTATATTTTTAGATTTAAACTGTTAAATTTAATTTTGAAGTTTAAGTATAATGAAGTTAAAAATTGTTACATCTATCTATCTATCTATATATATATATTAATTAACAGGCAATTATCCTGCATTTGAGGATTTATGAAAAATATAAGATTTGAGAGTATATTTGAACTTTGGATAAAGTGTGTAATGTTTTAATAGACTCTTTTATATATTTAAAAATTTTAATAAATTTAAAGTTTTTAAAAAACTTATAAGGTGCTTAAATGGTAGGAAATCAGTTTTTGGTGCTGTCTACGGGCGGAGATTTATGAATTATTAATGAAAGTTTATAGATATTTTTGAGTAATTTAATATTTTAAATTTTGTTTTGTGACATGGCTCCAGAGGTTTACTTGATCTTGCTGATTTCCTGGAGTTTATGTCCTATTCTTTTTAGTTTAAAAGTTTGGTATTTTTTTATATATATAATATTAAAGTTTAGCATATTATGTTTTAAAAAATCAAATATATTTTTTTCAGTATGAGAGGTTTTTTGATTATTAGTGTTAGATTTAGGGAAACATGATCTCACGAAAATTTTGGCATATTAAGTACAGAATATTCTAAATAAATTTGAATTTTTATTTACTGGATGAATTTTATTATTTACTTTACACCAGTCATTGATTTAGTGCATATAATCTATAATCGTAGATAAATATTTCTTTTCTTTTTTTGAGTTCTCATAAAAATATTAATTTTTGCAATATGTTTTACAGATTCTTTTTCTTAGAGTTTTAGAGTTGAGTTAGAGTGTTAGAGTTGATTTAGAGTTTTAGAGTTGAGTTAGAGTTTTAGAGTGATTTAGAGTGTTAGAGTTGATTTAGAGTTTTAGAGTTGATTTAGAGTTTTAGAGTTGAGTTAGAATTTTAGAGTTGATTTAGAGTTTAAGAGTTGATTTAGAGGTTAAGAGATGGTTTAGAGTTTTAGAGTTGATTTAGAGTTTTAGCGTTGATTTAGAGTTTTAGAGTTGGTTTAGAGTTTTAGAGTTGATTTAGAGTTTAAGAGATGGTTTAGAGTTTTAGAGTTGATTTAGAGTTTTAGAGTTGGTTTAGAGTTTTAGAGTTGAGTTAGAGTGTTAGAGTTGATTTAGAGTTTTAGAGTTGAGTTAGAGTTTTAGAGTGATTTAGAGTGTTAGAGTTGATTTAGAGTTTTAGAGTTGATTTAGAGTTTTAGAGTTGAGTTAGAGTTTAAGAGTTGATTTAGAGTTTAAGAGCTGATTTAGAGTTTTAGAGTTGTTTCAGAGTTTTAGAACCATGGAAGAGATCCACCATTTTAAGTGTTAGGATTTTTTGCAGTTGTTTAGTGTCATGTCTGCTCAATGCTAATTTGAGAAATAATTTTTAAAGTTGACTTTTGTTAATTGGAAGCTGAAAGTTGATCACGTGTAAGGCTAAAAATTCAACTATTTTGATGAAGGAGTCTTTGAAGATCGGATCCATTTTTTGATTGAGTTGATGGATCTTTTTGCGGATATTTTTTTTTGTATTGAGTTTAAGCAATTGTGAAATGTTGAAATAGATATGGAAATAAATTAATAAAGTTTTTGTTATAATAATGTAATAGAACAGATTTAAATCTTTTGTGTTAGATTCAACTGGAGGATTGCATTTTTTTTAAAGTTGTTAGAATTGTCTCCTGAATGTGGAAGGAGCATCTTTCAGCTGTGTAAGTTTTAGGGCTTGTGAGGAGAGTCTAATTTTTGTGAAATTGTTTTTGTACTGGTGGACTATTTCTCGGCAATAAGGAGTTTCTCTGGTCTTAGTGTCAACATTGGTTGATCTGTCCTAATATGTTAAGTATGGCAACAATAGTTTATTATTTGAGGTTTATTTGTGATTCTCTGGATTCAAATAATCTGTATCCGTGCTACAACTCTTGCCTATGTGATTTTGTGTTTTTCGAGAGAGTGAGGTATGAAGACCTAGGGCCCCAGGCAAATTTGGAGAGAGTGAAAGGGTGGCCGGGTGTACACGGCGCTGAAGGTTGTGTGAATGTTACGTACCAATTTAATTATATGTGTCCTCCGGATTCTTAAAAGATGTTGTAACGGAAACTTTGTTTCTATTGGAAATTGGCTTCTGTGAAGGATAGGATTATTTTTGAGAATGGAGTCATGTGTTGATGCAAGACCGGGAAGTTTGTATGTTGTAAAAATGAGATTTGGTTACCTTTGAATTTGATCATGGGGTTCCACTATTCTTAAATTTTATAATTGAATATTAAAGATTTTTGATCTATTTATTCAATATGTGAAATTAATATTTTTATATTGTTTAAAACAGTTAATTGTGTAAGATTTATTATTAATGTATATGATAATTGAAATTTCTTCCTATTATGGACTTTGAAGATTGTTTAATGAATATTACAATATTGAAAAGGTTTAATAAGTGTAAGATATTGACATGCTGTGTTCTTGTTGAAATATTTGTAGGGTTTTTTCAAGTGTGTATAAGGTATATAAAAGCAGTATATATCAATATTTTTGAATATGTTTTAAAACCTAGGAGCCAGATCGAGTGGATCTTGTTGGTATGAGATGTATTGATCATGAGAGTAATTTTAAGTGAGAGTAATTTTAAGTGACTACCTACCTGGTAAAAGTTGTTTTTTGATGTGTGTAAATATTATATAAAAGTTTTTATTTTGTGTATAAATATGTTTGAATATTTTGGGTGTTGGGCTGAGCTGCAACTTTGGCTAATTTTTATTGTTTATTCCCGGTTATTGTGTCTTCTTTAAAGATTTATTAATATATTTGGAGTTAGTGTACAGGTGATTAAGTGCTGTTGAGATAATGGTCCTTTTTAAGATGTTATCCTTTTTTGTTTAAAATATGGACATCGTCAGGATGCACTAGTGTGTTAGGCTATCCTTAAGAGGATTAAAACTATAATGGTGTATTTTAATATTCTTGTAGTCGCCTCTCCTTTTTAGATAAAAGTGTTAAGAGGGAGGTTTTGATAGGATTTAAAATCAGTAGGATAGTAGCAGTTCTTATCACTTTTATCTCCTTTCTAATATTTCTGTTTGGCACTAAAGTTTAAATGATATTTAAAGCAAAGACTAAAATGTTTATTTATCAATTGTTAAAAAATTAAATTTAAAGTTCTATTTAATTTAATCAATAATTGAAATTAATTGTGGGATTTGGTAAGTGGAGAATTGAAAAGGATATTGTAAAAATAGGAGATCTAGTGTTATTAGTAGAGGAAAATACACCAAACAATAAGTGGCCATTAGGCAGAATTATTGAAGTATATTACGGTAATGATGAGAAATTTCGCGTAGTTCAGGTGAAAACTCAGAATGGAATTTTTAAAAGATCGATTAGTAAATTATGTATTTTCCTATGCCTGAAAACCATAATACTTAAAAAAAAAAAATAAATAAAAGATAAATATATGTATATGTGTGTGAGTGTTATATTGTTTTTTCTTTCAGTTTTTATATTTGAGTAAACATATATAGTGACCTTTTGTATTTATTTGTGTAATTAGTGTACTTGGTAAAAAAAGAGTTATTATTGAATGTGAAACATGTCAATGGGGGCCGGTATGTTCCATGTAGGCAGACGATACCGTGCTACCTATAATTAAAATCTCAGTGTCCAGAAAGTGAAAAGAAGTGAAGTGTTTTTTATATTATTATTCTAAAGTTGTGTTTGAGAAATGTGCAGACGATAATGCAGCAGTGAGCTGCGAGTGAGTGTTATTCTTTTAATAAAGTGTTTTTTAATATAATCAGTGCCTATGGAATAATTTGTGTAATGTGTGCATTAATTTTACAACAGTGTAGAGTAAAAGTTTTAACAATGTACACAAGATTTCGCTTTTTTATAGCTTTTCTTTTCCTTGTCTTATTGGTGAAAAAAACCCTTTTATTTCCTTGAAATTTTCTCTCTTTTTAATCTCATTAGCGTGTTTAATTACATCATTATTTGACTAATAATATTAACATTGACCATAGGTATATGAAATATTGCTCTAACATTAGGGACATTTTACATTATGTTAAAATTGCTTTTTGTCATTTCAGACCTAAAGATACAGTAAAAAAGGAAATTTTTAAACATTATTGCTTGAAAACTAAATATTTTCAGAGAATGTATTATCAGATCCAATATAAACTAATGCAGAAGACTTCCTCAAATCCGCACAGTTTCGGACCAGGTGTTGAGCGGATTTCAGAATTTTGTGGATTCCTGGTCATTACTTTGTATACATTTTTAACCAGTAATTTGAATATATTAATAATGCAATCGAAATTGCAATGAATGCTTTCAATATAATAAAAAAATAGAATAATAAAGTAAAGTAACAAAATAAAATAAAGCTAATTTTTAAAATATTAAAAGCAAAGCTCAAGTAAATAACCAATAATATCTAATTAAATATTCATTATAAAGATTGGATTCATTTTTCCAAAACTACTCAATAAAAATTGCCTCATAAAGGTACATTACTAATTTACACAAAAATTCAAAATAACCAAGTTTTGGAATACAAAAATGAGCAGCGTTAAAAGGCGCCAAATATATTAAGTAAGCAGCAGACTGGTTTCAGTAGCATTTAGCGTACCGTCGTCAGTGCTAGGGGAGGAAGAAATTTGCTCATATATATAGTAGAGAAGGGGGATTGAGGGCAACCAATAGGATGACAGAGGACTGCAAGTGATGATGTAAAAACCACCAATTTTTTTTTTCGATGTTTCAAAACGATTGCAAGACTTACCCTATACTACGTATGATGGGTAACTAAAAAAAGAGGGAGGAGGGGGGGATAAATGTTTGGCACTGGAATATGGCTTGCCCGTATGCATTTTAATGAATTTATTGTTGAATGAGGACAATGAAGAAAAATGTCAATTTAATTTTGGAAGAATGTTTGCTTCATATTTTTAGAAATGAATTTTTTATAAGCAATATAACCAAAATCTTGACATAGATTGATAAATCCTTTTTATTTGTTTAAATCATTTAATTTCATCATATTCTGAATAAGGATAAGAGAGATAAGTAGGAAGCAAAATCATTTTTAACACCCATGCATAGGATTATCAGATATTCAAATTCAAAATCTTATAAAATATGTCTATAAAGAGATAGACTGTTTCATAAAATATTATAGGTGGTATTTTAAACTGATTGCAAAATTATCGATTAACACAAAGGTAAATAAAAACATGCAATGTCTGTATTAAAAATAAATGCGTAGTGAAATTATTTTAAACACATTCTATTAAAGATTTAGAATCCAGAATGGAGATAACAAAAATTAATTTGTTTCACAGAGGTTTTTTATGCTTTTAGTCTCAGAATAGATACATTTTGACAAAATAAAATGCATGAATGCATAATAATGAGAAATTTATTTAGAAGTATAATTTTATAAATACCATATTACAATGACATACAATTAACTTTGTGAATAATCTACACTATGGTTATGAATCCAAGGAATGTCTTTTACAATTTCTGATTTGCACCTGTTGGCAACGACAAAAGGATCCCGTGGAAAATGTTCAGCCACATAACTATCGACATAGACATTGACCAGAGATGGACACGAACGGATGAGGGAAACGAGACCCTCACATGAGACAGAACTGTTACGGAGGCAGATTGTCTTCAAGTGAGGAAATACCTCTTTATCGAAATCTAAATCATTGTCAAATAGATCTAAGCGGCACAAATATAATTCTTTCAGATTTTGTCCATGTCTCTGTATCGCACGAAAAGTGCTGTGTTTAATACATGTGAATCCCAGATCCAACACGTGCAGCTGATTAAAAAAAGAAGCAACAAACCAGTTTTCAAACCAGGGATCACTTGAATCTGTTTCAAACCAGGAATCACTTGCACCTGTTGAAGCTAAACGCAACTCCTTCAATGAGGGAAATTTTGAGAATTGTGCAATACTGATATCAGAAATACCACAAAGGGAAACATCTAAAACTTCGATTTTCGAGTTATCTTTAAATTCTGTAGTTCCAGAATAGTATTTAAAATGACAATCATGAAGCACTAACTTCTTTAGACTCTGTAAAAACTGAGTGCAGATATTGATAACTTCGGGAAAAATGGTAGATATTTTACAATGTGCCAAAATTAATGCTTCCGCACTGGGAGAGTTTTGGCGCAGTTTCACACAAAGTTCCTCAAAGTTCAAATATTTACGAAATTTTCTAAAACCCTGATATACAGGTCCTAAAAAATCTATTTGGATGAATGTTACACAAGACGGCAATCCATCGATGAAATATTTCAAGGACTGATCGTCCTTTTCTATATCAGCCGCGCAAAAAAATTTCACTTTAACTTTTTTCCAGAGTACTGGGCTCTTCGTCAAGACCTTCCACCTCCTGCACACCCTGTAATAGAAAAATAAAACGTAAACATGAAAATGGCTCTTTGTATGTATGTACAAAGTACTACTAATACACTTGATACTGCGATTTGAACTTTTGACATATCACAAACCACTACAAATATGAATATTAGTGTTTTCACACAATACTTATAAATTATATAATTAAATTATTATCATATCGGATAATAAATATTCCAAACAGGTGTATCAGTGTTTTCAATTATATCTATACGATAATTCAAAAGAATGATAAAATTATATACAATATGATACATCACTTTAAAATATCAAATTACTTATATTATGCTACAAGTGATAAAATAAAAATGGCAAAAAGTTACCTTTTATTTTACATGCTCTAACAGCAACATCTTCCAAAACAAAACGATAAAAATAAAATTTTACTAGAATAGTTTCAAATTGAAAATAGTAAACAGAAAAACAAAAATCACGCGTACATAAGCATAGTGAAATAAATTGGAAAAGTAAAGTTTCTGTCAATCAAAGTTGCTTTTGTTCGCGTGATTTTTTTTTCCTGTTTACAATTTTTCAATCTGAAACTATTTTAGCGAATTTTTTCTTATAAGTAATATATAAGTAATTTGAATGATAAAATTGTCAATAAAGACAGACTTTTTTTGAGAAACATTTATTTATGGATTTTTTTTTTTTCGTTTCATCGTCTTAACAATCTGCAACTGTCATAATTGAAAATTTCATTTAGTATTTACATGTATAAAAATTTGCCTCTCAGACATAAAATAATCCAGCAGTGGCATCTTATTTTGTAACTCATGTCGTACCTTTTTTATTACTGTCGAGTGCTAACTGATGAGGAAATTATTATGATTATATAAATGAAAATATATGTTAAAAATACAGGAATTTAAACGTAATAACGCTTCAAAAAGTCCAGAAAAATTGACTCAAAGGTACTGAAAAGCGATTATAACGAAACAAAAAACATGATATATAGATTTGTTTCATTACATACTTTTAAGCAAAATAATTTCTACATATATATTATTGATTAAAGATGAATGCTCATTGTCTGCAAATGTAATTTTTATAATTGTGAATAAGGCTGTTTTCAACATTTCTGCTCAACAAGCATAAAATGTCTTGGCACATTTACAAAATTATTTTTAAACAGAAAGATTTAAAATTAGAAGGCCTGACTATAAAAACAATATTAAATCAAACTGTGTTTTTCATTTTTTTGATAAATAAATTACCTATTGAGTTATAAACGATTTTGATCATATTACAAAGATTTTTTTCACCCTTTCTTGAGAGATTATTCGTCTTTCGCACGGAAATTCGGTTTAAAATGGCCATTTTATTTCATGAAAAGTGTCTTGCATTTGCTGAAAAAGAAAAAAAAAAAGACGAAAAAGCAATTCAATTAAACAGTTTCTGAATAACATAACCTGCTTCTTTCATACATTTCCGAAAAAAAAAAAAATAAAACTTGTGTCATAAAGTTGCCCTTTTTTCATAATCTCAACGCGATAATTTGAAATTCAATTTGCGAAAATCTTGAGTCATTAGAATCCAAGCCTGATGCCAAACGTATGCAGCAGAAAATTATTTTTAAGATGAAAATTTAAATCAGCAGACATTTAAATATCTCTTCTCACATAGAAATAAATATTAATGTTAAATATTCTCTCATGACAATATTTTTTCTACTTTGCTGTTTGTGAAAATGTTATTTGAACTAGCATATATTTCTTATAGATTTCCAATCACTGGCAGAAATGTAAAAAAAATCACCAGTTTTCCTTTAACTCTGTAAGGAATTTAAACAAAAAGCAAGGATAAACAAGATAACTTTTTATGTAACTAACAGAATA
This sequence comes from Maratus speculifer, assembly GCA_964019185.1. Lineage (NCBI taxonomy): Eukaryota > Metazoa > Arthropoda > Arachnida > Araneae > Salticidae > Maratus > Maratus speculifer. Next base: position 12,997,337 of record OZ025301.1, on the reverse strand, counting down.
TAGTCAGATAGGTTAGATTACAATATCAATACAAATGGCGATAGAACTCAAGATTATGTTGTAGAAATATAGAAGCCATTTTTGTGATGTGAATATACACAAATCTGAAACAGATAAAAAGCACACTTTTAATAAAATTTTCTGAATAAAACTTACTGAGCAAAATTTCGTAGACTCACAAACTTGTGATCACATTAGTAAAAAACAAGTAAGAAAAATCATGCGTTAAGCATAGATTATGAAGCACTTTCCAACACTTAATAAAATCTTTAACAAAACTTTGTTATTTAGGGAAATAAGAGTGTATAGCCAAATATACCCAAATATATATTCCAGTACATTAGAACAGCTCTGTATTTCATATGTCAGTTCATATAATGGGAAAATTTAGCTTAGCAAGAAAATACCCAGTAGCTTGAAATTTCTTTTTCAGCAATTCATCCTATTCGATGAAAACATACTTGAATACTTTTGTTCAGCCCTGTAGTTTACATTGTACCTTTATTACACGTCAGTATTAGGCTAAAATTTATTATAAACTAAAACACTTTTAAAACAACTGAAATCCCATTCTCATAAATCATCATTCATAGGCGTCCATGTACCGAATTCTTTGCGTGGCCCTGTATATCCCTTTATCTATATTCTGCAAACATTTCTCAGTAAATTGAATGCAGCTCAGCGTAAAAATGCATAGCTTATTTAAGAACCACCTTTAAATAATTTATGCTCATATTCAGTAACGTTGGTGAGCTCTTTTGGGTAGCCCTGTATATCAACTATAACATTTATACACACCATATAATGTGCATATATTTAGCGAAATATAAACGCGAATATCAAAATTAAAATGCATTTCATCCCTCCATCAGCCATCATCGGACATATATACGGTACTTCGGAAAGAATATACTATTTGAAATCTTTTGTATGGCCCTGTAAATGCTATGCTCTTCATATTATGCAAGACAGTAGCGTATAATTTATATTAAGCTTCAGTGACATATATCAATTTTATTATACATGAAAAAGCTTAATATATTTAAAATATGTCACACACAATTCCCCCTTTTACCATTATCTAATGGAATTCTTTTGTGTGGCCCTGTAAATGAATAATAGCTACATTTTCACCTTATATTTTATAGAATGCATATTTTAGTATGTTTGACAGGGTATAACATCTTTAAAATTCCTTTGAAACGATTTTTCCCCATAGGCCATAATGTAATAGGAAACTTTTGATTCGCCCTGTAGATAAACTAATCATAATAGACATTTCATTTTCAATAGGGTTTGTGCTAGGGTAAACGTCAATAACGTCCTAAAATTTAATAGCAATCCGAGTATATTAACGATTTTTCACCATAGGCCGTAATGTAATGGGAAACTTTTGATTCTCTCTGTAGATAAACTAATCATGGTAGATACGTCATTTTCAGTAGGGTTCGTGCTAGGGTAAACCTCAATAACGTCCTAAAATTTCATGACAATCCGAGTATATTAACGATTTTTCCCCATAGACCGTAATGTAATGGGAAACTTTTCATTCGCCCTGTAGATAAACTAATCATGGTAGAAACTTCATTTTCAATAGGACTTGTGCTAGGGTAAACCTCAATAACGTATAAAAATTTCATAGCAATCCGAGTATATTTACGGGAGTTAGAACGCAGACAGACGGCCATCCGGACAGAAGGCCAGACGGCCAGACAAACCGAATGCATAAGCACTTTTCAACTTTGTTGGAAAGTGCTAAAAAGGGACTAAAACTGACTTTTAAAAAATTGTGACTAAAATAGAAAGATTTTTTAAAAAGTAAAATAAAAAAATGTACTTGCATCCCTAATTTTTCTTTAAAAAACTAATAAATAAAATAAAATAACTGGTTTAAGTACTGGTAATATTTGAAATTTTCCATTTTAATTAAGATAAAGTTTGTCTTTTTAATCATATATATTATAAAGCAGAAGTTCTGAAACTTCCAAACGGGTGTTTTCAAAAACTACCCGATGGATCTTTTTGCAGATTATATCATTCGATAGGAAATATTTTTGCGGAGGTTTATGATACAAATATAAAGGGATAACTATGATTTTTCGTACTAAATTTCGTATTTTTCGGTTATTTTTGACGGAAGGGTTGCAACAACTAATTTTTTGGCGATAATTATATTTCAAAAAAGAAATGAAATGCTTTCTCTAATGGAAAATAATATAAACACTTCGAAAAAAAAACCTGTTAATTCATTGATTTAAAATAAATAATGATAAAAAGAAAAAAATCCGTTTAATGCAAAATAATATTATGAAAGGAAAATATTTATCTTTAACGAAAAAAAAAATTATAATATTTAAAAAGTAACTCAATGTGAAAGAAATTTTTGAAGTGACACAATATTTGGCTATTTATTTCTTTCGAGCCAGATTAAAAGAAAACATCTCAAAAATTTTATTAGGTAAAACATAAGTATTTTTTTTTAATATTTTAAAATTTAATTTTCTCGTTATGTTTTTTACGGAAGAAACTCGCATAATTATTTTTTTTTAAAAAAAAGGCTCTAATTGTTATTTGTATGTTGTTTGTTCAATTGGGTGTTCAATCTACTTTTGTGGCCAATCAATGCGATTCTTAAAAAAAAAAAAAAAAAAAAAAAAAAAAAAAAAAAAAAAAAAAAAGTTTGCAAGAACTATTTTCTCTCTCTCTTTTAATGAGTGAGAGCATTTTTAGGAAAAAATTTTACATTTAACTTAAATACATATATAGCAGTTAATACCACAAAAATGAATAATATTTAAATTTTAGGGTTAATGTCTTTCCACATACATAGATATTGTAAAATAATTTAACTGCAACTTTTATTTTTATTTTTATTTTTTTTGGGGGGGGGAGGGGGAACAGATATCTCATACGCACTACATTGGTGCGATTTGTTTCTTACGCCAATACCATATATACATCTGGGTAATTAACTGACGCCAAAGTGTCATTATTTTGCTTGATATGACAACCCGGATGTTATTGTCTATTTATTAATAAATTGTCTATTTACAGTTTTTTTTTCGAATTATGTAAACTATTTTAATCTAGGCACATTTGTCATACATGCGCCACATTTGCGCGACTGCAATAAAATGGCGATTTTATGCCTCACTTGGTAACCTGATTATTGTTTATTTATTAATAAATTTTTATTTTCTTTTATTTCATTTTTAAAAGATATAAATAGTTTTGTTTTATAATTATTAACTAAACTTTTTAAAATGTATTGTTATTTTCTTTTTAAAATAACAGAAAATAATTGTAAACTATATATGTAACTGGTATTTGAAAACAAAATTTTCTCCGAATCGGCATCAGAAGGAAAAAAAAAAAAAAAAAAACGCGCCAATGTGGTGCGTATATGTCATGTATACATTTTTTTCACTATACTACAGTATTTAAACATGCTGTATAAATAACGATTATTGTTTTTTCCAAACATGTTTGGCACAGATATTATATGCACACTGAGGTATCTGATTATCGCCAAAACGGTGTTATTTTGCCTGATATGGTAACCCAGCAATAGTTGTTTCTGTATTAATAAATTGTTTATTTACTTTCAACTTCTTTTTAGAAATTCTATAAATTGTTTTGTGCTATAGTAACTTTTTTTATTTATTTATATTTTCGTTTTAAAATAACGAAAATAATTTTTAAAAATGCACATTTCTTCGCTATTCTAAAACGACGATTTTGCAGCATTGGTATTGGAATGAAATCTTGCAAATCCGGGTTTGTGCCGGAGTTTTTTGTGAAATATGATATTTTCAAATGTAAATTGAGTGCTACTTGATTAACACGTCTGCCAGTTTCGCCAAACTATTCAAATTTACATAAATTCATTTTAAATAACGAAAGAACAATAAACATAAATAAAAAATACAAATTAAAAATCGAATTAAAAAGCACTTATGACGTAAAAAAATACGTGTATCACGTGTAATATCAATTGCTATCATACTTACGATCATCGATTATTGACATTTATTCCTATAATCTGCTATTAATTTTTTTCTCGACAGAATAATCAAGTAGTATCGTACAAACTCCAGTTAATACTACAAAAATAGAGCTAAATAACTAAATTTAGCTGCAACTGCACACACCCATGTTGCAAGAAAGAGGCACAAATGTCATATATGCACCACGTTGGAGCGATACATTTCTGGCGCCACTTTCACGGAAACTTCGTTTTGACAGATACATTTCTATTTTCTATTTTACTTTTCTATGTATAGAGCATAACATTTTGTATCATTTTAAAATGCAAATGAAAGTAAATAAATAGTTTATTAATAAATTAAAAACAAAGCTGGATTACCATAAGAGGCATAAAATGTTCATTTTGTTTCAATCACGCCAACGTGATGCGTATATGACATCTGTATCAAAAAATGAATTTCACACATTCAAAAAACATTCACCTTATTTTTCTAAGAAAAACTTTATTTATTCTGCTGCATTCCAAAAACGGAACACTGTAATAGATTTGTCAAGAGCAGATGTACGTTGCGAAATATAATATAATATTGATAGAGGATGTATTAAGGTTCCACAGATACCCATATCCTCAAGTTGAGAGGTTTAGAATTCAAAAACTATCAAATGTATCACTTGAAAATTGTTTAAATTCAATGGTCAATCTCTGCGATCATAATGTTCGCTATTTTAGAAGTATGGTGAATAGACAATATTTAAATTGCTCTTTTCATAATTGCCTCATTTAGCTATCAAACTCTACAATAAATGGTCAACTGAAATACTTTTTTTTCTTAAAAGCCTGAATTTTATCGAATGCATAAGATGATACAACAACATAATATTTTATTATTATTTTAATATATTTTGGCATCAACGGGTCTTGATTCCATTGTTGTTGTTTTTATTTTTGGCTCAGTTTTGTTTTTTCTAGCTCGCTGAGTTTTGCACTGATGAAGAATCTCGACAGTAGATTCGAAACAGCTGTCTGCTAACTTTTAATGCATTTTTGCTATCTTTAAATTCAATGGCGTTTTGTACGATTTTCAGAAATGTGAAAGAGCATTCGAAGTGAAGTTGCTTTAAAAAACACAATCATATTCAATATTTTGTTTGATTCATGTTTTGTTTTGAAAAATAGACCAGCGCAGCGGGCTTAGCCCGCTAGTATATTATAAAGTAGAAGTTCTGAAACTTCCAAACGAGTGTTTTCAAAAACTACCTGATGGATTTTTTTGCCGATTGTATCATTCGATAGGAAATATTTTTCCGAAGGTTTATGATTCAAATTTACAGGGATAACTCTGGTTTTTCGTAGTAAATTTCGTATTTTTCGGTTATTTTTGACAAAAGGGTTGCCAGTAGCTGTTTTTGGCGAAAATTATAATTGCTAAAAGAATTAAAATGGCTATATCTATCTATTAGAAATATTACAAATATCTTGCAAATAATAGCAGAAAATAACTACTGATAATATTAATAATAATAAAGAAAGACCGCTTAAATGAGGCGTAATATTATAAAAATATATTTATCTTGAAAATGAAAAAATATTTGTAATGCTTAAATAATAAATTAACGCGAAATATAACAATTGGTTCACCTTTTGGCGACTTATCCCTGGTGTTAGAATAAAATCATGAATTTCAGAAATTGATTAAATGAATTTTGAATGATAGTTATTTCCCTTTTTATTATTTCCTTTCTCTTTTTTTATCGAATTTCCGTATAATATAACTTACAGCAGAAAAAAGCAGATCTGATTGTAAAAGACACTGTAAGTTGTGAGTTACTATTCATTTCTATACCATTTTCATCTTGCTTTTGTCGCCAAAGAATGTGTTTTTAAGCCGAAAATGCACTACTGACTTAATGCCTGACTTAGGTTCTTAATGGTCGCAATAATGTTTTTTTTTTTTTTTTTTTTCAAGTGAAGATAATTTTTAGAGTATATTTTAATATTCAATCGTAAATTATATAGATATGAGTATAACTCTTTTATTTCTTTTTGCAAATGTTTTCATTGTTAATTTAATTTTTCTTGCGCCATTTCGTCAGTTTCACTTATAAGAAAAATTTCAGTTTTAAAATTTCAAAACTGAAGAAGGAAAGATCCATCGATTAAAAATCTACCCCCCAAATTCCAAGATTAAATGTCAATAATGGATGATCGTAAATGTCACATTCACTTGACATTAAGTATAATATAAATACTAATTATGTCATCAAGTGATTTTTAATTCGACATTTTATTTATGCTTTTATATATGTTTTGCTAATTTGTTTTTCGTTATTTAAATGAAAATTTATGCTAATCTATATAATCTGGCTAATAGTTTGGCGATTTGTATAATTTGGCGAAATTGGTCGACGGTATAACCAAGTAGTACTGAAGGAAAAATTTTGCAATTCAAAGTAAATTTATGCAATTATGCGTTATTACTATAGATAAATTCAACATTTTGAAATGAAAAATTCCCGCTGAATAAAATTTACAAGTCTTTTTTAATTGACCATTTCCTCTTCAATATTTCTTCAATCAAACTTTCGCTACTCTCTTTCGCGCAGGTTAACAAAAATGTATTTTAAATATCTTATTAGATAAAAAGTAAATAACATTTTTCTATTTTTTAAAAAATATTTTTAAAATCTAATTCTACCATTATGTGTCTTACAGGACAAAATAGCAGAATTACTTTTAAAAATTGTTTTATCTGTTAATTGTATGTTATTTGTTTATTTGGGTGTTTGAATTTACTTTTGTCATCAAACAATGCGATTTTATACCAAGAAGGCATAAGCCGGAGCGATGTTCACAATTACTAAATTCTCTCACTCTCTTTTAAATGTGTGAGAGCATTTTTAGGATATTTTTTTATGTTTAATTGTAAATATATAAATAGCAGTTATAGCAAAAAAAAAAAAAAAAAAAAAAAAATGTGTATAATGTTTAAATTTTAATATAAATGTCTTCCTCATCCAAACTGTAAAATAATTTAATTGCAACTTTTTAAGTTTTGGCGCAGATGTCATATACGCACCACATTCGCATGATTGCAACAAAATGGCGATTTTATGCCACACATGGTAAACCGACTATGGCTGTTTATTTATTAATAAACTATTTATTAACTTTCATTTTGTTTTTTAAAATAATATAAATCATTTTCTTCTATAGCTATTAATTAAACTTTTTTATTTATTATTTTTTATTCAAATACAGAATAATTAAAAAATATTTATGAAATTGGTAATTAAAAACCAAGTTCTCCAAATTGGCGCCAGAAAAAAATTGCGCCAATGTGGTGCATACATGACATCTGTGTCAAAGTTTTTTCTTATACATAAGTCGGGAAAATGCAGCATAAATACCGATTAAAGTTTTTTCCAAATGGAAATTTTGTCACGGATTTGGTCATATACTCATCGAGGTATCTCACTGGCGCCAAAATGGCATTATTTGCCTCATATGGTAACCCAGCTATAGTTGTTTATCTGATGATAAGCTGTTTATTTACTTTCATTTTTTTTCTTTTTTGAAATGATATTTGTTGTTTTGTTCTACAGTTACTTTTTATTTATTGTTAATTGCTATTTAAAATGATAGAAAATAATAAAATATACATAAATTTCTTCGGTATTTTAAAACGAGGATTTTGCCACATTGTAGTTGCAAGATAATCGTGCTAAACCGATTGCGTATATGATGTCTGTGTAGGAATCGTTTGTGAAATATGAAAACTGTAAATTGGCTACTACTTGATTATCACGTCAATCAATTTCGCTAAATCGTTCGCCAAATTATACAAATTTACATAATTTTATCTTAAATAACTAAAGAGAAAATGCTTAAATACGAAAGAGCAAATAATTTTGTTGTTATTTTTCAGGAGGAAATTTTGCAGTAATAAAGTAATTGTTGTAGTGAGAATTTTAATGTGTGTTTTTTTTTTATCGTTGGCAACTTGCTGTAACGAAAAATGTTTATTTTTTTTCCTGCTATTGTTTTGTAAGAGCTGGTTTTGTAAAACCATGTTAAGATGGTATTCAAATTTTTGAACCCTTCTCAATTACCTTCCCCTTGGGCCGATTTTGCTCATTTGCAATTCCCACTGAGATATTAACCATCTCAATGTACTTGACGAGTTTGAAGATGATTATTGCATAATTGTGCCTTTTATCGCGAGGACAAAATTTAATATATATATAAACTTTTTAGGTGGGAGTAGATTTGGGTTCCTGGCTTCACATAATGAAAAGTTGTGAAGAAATTTTTCAGAAGTTGTACCATGGTAACGACTATAATAATTAATATTTCTTCAGATAAGGGAAAATTTTAAATCCTGTTGCCATAATGGTCTCATTTCGCTTCCAAATGTGCACTGTTAGTAATAAACTAAAATAGTTCCTTCTAAATAACTGGTTTTTGCGCAACGTTTAAGATAATTTAATATCACAATGGCGTTTAAATCGTTTTCAGCAATGAGCAAGGTGCTGCTGGAGGTCCAAATTATTTAAATTCACCAGTTCGTTTCATCCACGGTTGATTTTGAAATATTGACCAGCGCAGCGGGCATAGCCTGCTAGTATAATATAAAAAGTGCTTTGACTTTTATGCTTGTATTGTGCTTAATATGTTCCATGCATTTAGTAACGTTTCAACAAGTATTTTTTTATATATATTTTGAAACTATTTTAAACTGTTGGTATTACTGTATTCTGCAAAATTTATGAAACTATAAATAAAAAAAAATCAATGAATATATAACAATTTCACATACTGCTACAAAAAAAGATTAAGACTTCAATTTTATGTTGAAATGAAATAAATTTTTAAAAACCTACTTAAAATGGTATTATCTTTTCCAGAAAGAATGTATAAAAAATTTCATGACTTTCAATTTGCTGGGCACAGGTGATAATTTTACAAATATTAAGATTGGGGGTATACTATCACCGAATTAAATAAGAGTCTTTAGATTTGCACTGATACATTATTTTTTTTTACTATGAATATTTCATAAATATTTGTATATTTTTAAACAAATGTTCTTTTTTACTTTGTACAGTAAAATATAAGAATTTTACAAAGCAAGTGTAAACTTTTAAATATTTTAAATTTTCAACATTTCCAAAGAGCATTATCTATCATGCATGAACCGTTATAAGCTGGGATTATTTTATTAAATAATACTATATATATTACTGATTCTTTAATTACAATTTGTTTAATAAATATTTAGGAAGTTACATCTAGTTTTAGTAAAAAAAATTGTTCACCAATTAAAGTGAGAAAAACAGCAGATTTTAATTTCTGCTTGTGTAAATTAGAAGCATTGTTTTGGCGTTTAAATAAATAGTTGTTAATTTATGGAAATAATTTTTCTTTGTTAAAACATATTTAATCAAATGCTTGAGTTAATGTTTATTTATTTCTTGAATGTTTATGTATTTTGTGTGATGATGTAAGAGTTTCAATTCTTTCAGCTTGGGTGGGATCATGTGTTGCAAACTTAACCCTTTCCGACACAAAG